>JAQQZZ010049461.1:0-23496 GCA_030265115.1 Mopalia vespertina | reverse complement strand
CCATGATACAAGGTAGCCATTTTGTTGCTAGGATGCCTAATACCATGCCACATGTTCTGAAGATGAGTTGAAACTATATACTGTCACACAAATACCAAGTCATTACCGTTAGTGTATGGATTTGGGATTACAGGTATGTAGATCCTTGGAACCTATATTATGTGGTTACTTTGATGTTTTGTAATAGTTTAAACCATAGTAGAGATTTTTTTTTCACATTGATGCACCCTGTTGCAAATGAAATATGTCTTTACCGTTATCGTTATATGTCTTTACCGTTAATTTATTCCATAACGGGAATGATCGAGCTATAACGGTAAAGACATTTAAGCTTGATTTTATCCAATGGGTTTGAACTTTAACTATGATTCAGAATTGTAATTTGCAAAGATGATTACCAGCTGCTAAGAAGGGTGGAATTATTGAATTATATATAAAACAATGAAGTCTGAGTGAAATTCAAAGCATTGAAATGATAAACTCATCTAACAGATAAACTCGTTTTTATGCTGCGGGTGATTTTGAGGGAGCTTCCTTCGCCATGGTGCTCTTGAAGCTATAGGGCATTACGAAACCGATCTGTTTGTGATGGCTTTATAATATGTGCTGCAATTGTCCTTCTTGTCTTTGGTACCAGTAGCGTCAAGGTGGTTTTCTTCACCCATTTGGCCGACACGCCGTCATATATGTTAGAAAATAACCTTATGCTTTTACAACATGTGCATTAAATCAAGTGTTAAAGAAATAAATATTATCTGCATTCAGTGTCTTAGATATGATTGAAATTCTGCCCGATGAAACGACTATTTTTTTTTAACATTCTATAGTTTCTATAGGTGTAACGTTGACTTATTTTGTTTGTGCGCAGTGGACATTTCTTGATCTTATATATAGCAGCTCATTTCTACACGTCTGCTGGTCTATCAGTTCTTGAGAAATAACTATGGTCGTTAATTATATAAGAAGTAAATTCAGCACTGATAAACAATGTTAAGAATAAAGAAATAAATATTTACTAAGAGATGCTCAAAGTACCAAACTACTCAATTATAATTCCCCCCAAAACACTATTTGAGAACAACCTAGCCAATGAAGCACTTTAAGAAGGAAAAAATAGGACCGGTAATAGAGTAAAACATGATCCCTCTCGAGATTTCCATTTAAACCAATCAATGTTACCATAAAAAATCTTATGTGACGATAATAGATTAGTCGTGCGTAATAAAATCAGAAAACGACATCAGGTAATATGAATTATAAAACCTAGGTCTGACGGATAAAGGCGTAAGAGGGAAAAACGCGTCGAAATATATGATGCACTTGGGTAATGTTATTTCACACAGAGTGTAAATTACATTTATATGTAAATTAAGAAATAAAGCAAATTCATCTGGAGAGAATTTCATGTTTTACTCCAAGTATGTGGTATATTCTCTTCGATTGTATACAAAACACTTTTGCATATTCCACCAAGCCCAGTTTTCCCAGAAAAAGCCACTCTTTGTAAAGAGTACTGGTTTGGTAAAAAAAAATATATCCATCATTATTATTTGTAAAGCTCTCCTAGCCCAGTTTCCCCCCGTAAAAGCTACTCTTTGTAAAGAGTACTTGTTTGGTAAAACAAAATGTCCATCATTATTATTTGTAAAGCTCTGGACATGATCTCTCTCGAGATTTCCCTCTTACGCCTTTATCAATTGGCTTTACAACGTCAACAGGCTTTAACATTAGTAAAGCTTTGAAGTTCTAGCGAATCAAATGACCTAACCCGAAAAAACGTGTAATCTTTTACTTTACTTCTGCCTATTTCTGTTCAGTGCAGATCACGATTCTTAGTCGAAACTCATTGATCCAGTCCACAGTGTAGCTTAAAAAAAGTTAATGCGAATACACAAGGGATATTTATACTACTGATAAAAATAAACAGCGAACGGAAACGAATGACTTACAATTTCCTAAAACATTCTATTTGCTGAACAGTTACTTTATATGGCATCGACTAGTGTGTTTTCTTATCGTATTGCTGCAATTCAACCAGACTTGTGGAAGAATAAATTAACAGAAAGGTGTTCTAATGACCATAATACACTTTAAATACCTAAACAATCAAATGTTGTCGACACCCTGATGTATCGACGCGCCATCCTATAGCCGATCTAACACAAAGTAACACTGTGTGCAGGTTGTTAGTACTGATTTACATGTCTTAGTCTCGATTTAAAATGAGGTTTTTGCACACTTTAACTGCGAGAAAAAATTGCTTGTGCATTGTTGGGGGGACAATTTGTTTTTATTTACACTTATCTAATTGATGTACGCTAAAACATTGTCAGATTTTTTTTATGTTTATATTTTCTTGATGACTGTTTTAGCCGCAACATGTGTTTGTATTATTCGTTGTCTCTCTCTATTGTCAAATATAATCTATCCACTCTAATCACATTTCTTGTTCAATGCGGTTTGCGATTTTGACAATTTAATAGTTTAGGGTGAATATTTTGGCTTTAATGACAAGGGTATACGTATTCAGTAAATTACTTTGATGGTTGGAAATACAAAGGACCAGTGTAGTGTTTTCGGACAATCCTTTTCAATTTGCAATTTTTTACGGATACAAAATCACTCATTTCTTATATACAAAACAATGCATAAAAATATGTTTCTCAGAAACGTAAAGTTTAAATGGTGACATATAAGATTTATTTCTGTTACAATATATAGAAACAGAAATGTTACAAACAGTTCTCCTTCTTGTGGGTTTATTTTACATTATCTACAAAGAACACAATTGGTCACTTTATTTTAAATGCAATTAAACCGAATTGGTTAGGTAAAATATATGCACACTATATCTAATGAATAAAACTGGTTATAAATGTCGACATTTTAGATGCTATGTGTTATATACAGTGTGCTTTATCCCGTTTATAACCTTCCTCAACGCTTAAGTTGAGTCCTGCAGTTATTGTTTGACCAGATTTTTGTGCTGTTATTGTGAAAAAAGAAATAAATATTTACCGCGAGTTGCCCAGTGTAACAAACTATTTAATTTCACAACCATTTGAGAATTAAACTAGCCGATGAACTAGTTTGTTAAAAACCCTGTAGGACCGGTAATAGAGTATGACGTGATCTCTCTCCAGATTGGCATTAAGACCACTCAATTTCACCATAAAAAACTGTTAACTTATTTTCATCACACAGACCTGATACTCTAGGGAGTACCCAGGTTCCGCTTTATTTAACTTCACTTGACATTGTTAACATAGAATCGTTTATTTCTGTTCCTCTGAGCTCCTGACAAACAGCCTAACATTGCTTTAGAATTCATTGGCTAGCCCCGATTAAAAAGCTTGTGGTGACCACGTGACCATGCATGTGACATTAAGGGATCCAGAAGCTGGCAATGACCCTAAGACAGAATGTACAAGTATACAACGCAATAATTATCATTTTAAAACAAGAAAATAATATGGATTAGCCCGGTGTAAAACGAAAATCTGATTATTCAGTGAAATAGGTCTGACGAAAATTAGTGAAAATATATGACGCACTCGGTTAATGTTATTTCTCTCCCGTGTTAATTACAATTATATATAAATGTAGAGAAAAAAAGAAATAAATATAGAGAAATGTATACAACGAAAAGATACACAACGAAAGATACACAACGGACACAACGAAAATGGGCATGCCCACAACAGTGACCATATCCGTTATCTTTGGATAGCAGAGCCAACACATACCAACGATAAAGATACAGGTAAAATAAAAACAGTCTTTTGAAGGCAGGTAACCAATCTGTACATGACCAACACTATATACCCACTGAGTTACTACATGGCTAACTATGGAATGATCAGAATTTACAAATGTGTATAATTATCCGGTGTTATATCAGCAAGATTCCATTTTCAGATAATTGGCCAGTATTTTGTGGGAGGAAAACTTAATACAACCCCAAAAACCAAAGCCAACCGCTGATCAAGGACGTACCAGCTGACACACGGCTCGCGGAAATCGAACCAACTACCGCAGAAGTAAGGAGGAATGGCCCATATTCCTACACCCTCTATACATCCATCTTCCCTAGGCAAGTCTGATGTCTCCATAAATGAAACATTTGCCTATTCCTCCTATCACAGGTTTTTTGTTGTAAAAGCCACTCTTTATTAGAAAAAAAGCTACATTGGTAAAAACCCATCATTTGTATTTGTAAAGCTCTGGACATGATCTCTCGAGAGATTTTCCCTCTTACGCCTTTATCAATTGGCTTTACAACGTCAACGGGCTTAACATTAGTAAAGCTTTGAAGTTCTAACCCTATAAAAAACATGTAGTTCTTCACTTTTCTTCTGTTTATTTCTGTTGAGTGCAGATCACGAATCTTATTGGGAACTCTTTGATCCAAAGCACAGTGCAGCGTAAAAAGTTAATTCGAATACGCAAGGGATATTTATACTATCGACAAAAATAAACAGCGAACGGAAACCAATGACTAACAATTTCCTGAAACATTCTATTTGCCGAACAGTTACTTTATATGGCATCGAATAGTTTGTTTTAACATGGTATTGCTGCAATTCAACCAGACTTGCGGAAAAATAAATGAACAGAAAGGTTTTCTAATGACCATACCGTAATACGCTTTTGATACCTTTTTAACCCAGAGAATCCAATTATCCATCCTTTTGTCGATACTCTTAGATATTGACTAGCCATCCTATAGCCTCATCTAACTCAAAGTAACACTGTGTGTAGTTTGTTAGTACAGACTATACATGTTTTATTCTAATTTTAATATGAACTCTTTCGCGCTTTAACTGGGAAAAAGAAAAGAAATTTTCCGTGCATTTTTGGCGGACCATTCGTTTATATTTGCCTTTTTTTTTTTTTTTTTGGTGCAAAACTTTTTTCTAAATTTAAAACGATTCATATCAACCTGTTTGTCTATATAAGATATAATTACACATCTGATTTCTGATATGACCTGTAAGACATTTATCTATTGAAAAAAGCGGATTCTGAATGTTGATAGTTTTGATGATATGTGCTATATGTGCCGTATATAACGTTTCTAGACGTCCTCGTCGCTAAATTTTTATCATTGAATTATTATTTGACCAAATGTCGGCGCTCAATGTTGTAAATAGTCTTTTGCAATACTTTAGGTTATTAGTTTAGTGCTAATAGACTGGCCAATCGTTTACCAACTTGAAATAACAAAGCAATTGACAATCACAGTTATAAATTACTCGAAAATGGAGATCATGCTATATATTGGAGACATCAATTGATTCCCACTTGTCTTATCAACAGTGAATTAGAAGAAAGTAAAAATCTAGAGTTCGGTTACAATGCTACTCTAATTTGAGTATGTATCGGCCAATTATTGACATAGCTTTCACATTCAGAACAACGGGTAGCTGTGGACATGCTAAGGTTTATTTTCTATCGATTTTATTTAAATATATCGATCATAGAATTGTTTACGTAGCTTTCCAGCCCGGCCGTTGTCTGCTAATTGATATATCTAGCCTACTCAAAGTTAAACTTGTATTGACTTGGCAAAGTTAAAGCAAACATGGCTTTAAAACTTCTATGATCTGATGGGACCTAACCTATATTTTCCTTTAAAATCGTTAACTTACAAGGGCCATGCCACATTTTTAAAAATGAACTTGCCTGAAATCCATTTGCATTCGATCCGTACTGGTGTGATTGACTCTGATTTACCTCCTTACCATGCATTACCAATTACAATAAGTTGATATCTTACCATCAACATTTGTTAGACTTTTAGTATACAATACAATTTAGCATTATTATTAAATTACCATTTTCCACGGTCTTCTGCAACAAATAACGTATAAAAAAAACAATAAATGATTCTGTTATATTTGCGTTCTTTTGTATTGACAGTTATGTATACTTTAAAACTTCGTGTTTGCCGTCCTACGAATACATTGATATTACTTGTGTCTTATCTCGCCTTGTCGTTATGTCGTTACAATTGATGTATGTGATATAGGTAATTTTTTTGGAATGAACACGTATTATACTACACAAATGTATCTTATAAGCAGACTAAATATTAATAATAATATAGTCATGCATTTTCCCTTTTACAAATAAAACTCAGCACTCCACTTAATCTCTGTTTTAAATTAAATCATTTAATCAATAATATTGATATATATCAGAAAACAATTTGTATATATAAATCAGTTTAGTGGGTGTAGTAACAGACTTACACGTACTAAAAGTTATTAAAAACTAGCACCATCGTTGATTACACTAATTGGGAAATGATTCATTATTAACTGGTCGATTTAGGTCGCTCCAGGATCAGAACGGCTTGAGTTTGTCGTCCTGCCACATGTGTATGTGTCCAGGATTATACTGTCCTCTTACGAAACTAGTTTTATTTTTAAAAGATCCCATGTGCGTCATGCGTGCAGTTATCTAACTGAGTGTACAACGACTCATTCATATCCAGTATATACATAGTTTATAGGTTATTGTTTTAGAACTCCCATAAATTCCGTTCACTGTATCTTAAGTATAGCGGGTGGTTGGAGGGAGCTTCATGGTGCACTGGTGCTCTCACAGCTAAATGGGAACAGGAAGCCGATCTGTTTTGTGGTGTCTGTTTTGCATCCTGTATTTGTCCCATCTTGTCTTTGTTTGTTGCCAGTTGTGTCGAGGGTGGTTTCTTTAACCCATTGGGCTGGCACGTCGTCGTATAAGTGAAATACCCTTGAGTATGACGTTAAACCCCAATCAAACAAACACACAAATCTTAAGTATAGGCTTAATAATAAAAGCAATAAAAGTCAGGAATTTATCCTATTACAAATATTGCACTCTTCACAAAATCGCCTTTTCCAATTTAAGAATTTAATCAATAGTATATAGAATTTCTCTTCGGCGATACAATTTGGTAATAAAATATGTTTTCGCTATTAACAATAAAGCTGTACGTTTCATTCCTTGATGAAATCCAGAGAGACGGTTTAATTAAATGAGGATTAAATTTGTGTAAATTTGGCAACATTTAATTAATTTTCTTTTATTGTGGATTAGATTATCGCTTATATGCAGCGGATAAAATAAGCTCAGAAATAAAGTAGCTGCAATCCTGTCAGATGTATAAGTTGCAATTACCTAAAAACTTTGTATTGAGATCCTAGGCCAGTGTGATATAGTAACATTTTTCTGGTATCTCATCTAAATAATACATATTACGTAGGAACATATTAATAATACATGGCGGGTGGTGGAGGGTGATTCATGTTGCCCTGGTGTTGTCAGAGCTAAAGGGAACGGTGAGCCGATCTGTATATGATGTGTTTGTATTGCGTTCTGTGATTATCCTGTATTTGTCCCACCTAATATTTGCGTGTTGCCAGTGGCGTCGAGGGTGGTTTCCTTCACACATACGGCTGACACGTCCAACCTTAAACACGGCGTTAAACAACAATCAATCAAGCAAACAAACAAACAATCTTTATACCTGTGAAAAATGAGTCTGAAAACTGCAACTTGTGAATTCATTATTCATTTATGTCATCTTCAGGAATATTTCATCTTCATTATTCCTGAGGATGTTATAATTAAACGTGTCAAAATATTGAATTGACAACATGAATGTTATCGGAGTCACTTTTTCCCTATATCATGCCAAAACCATAAGTGGATCCACCGGTTTTTAACAGGTTACTAAATGAAAAACTAGTTTCAGCTGTCAATCTTTCAATTCTACCTTATCACCTCAAGCGCAGTGGAAACGTTTTTCTCTTTCTGATATGCCCTATTAGGAGGGGCATCATGACTAAAGAGGGCAATTACGCAACACTCCTAACGACAGTCACCAGGCGACGTGTGTAATGTGTAATTAACTCATCAGCTAGTGGGGCGATGGCGTAAGAAAAAAAAATTGTCTGATTTGTTTTGGCTTCTATAAATATGCATTAGCGTTAAGGTAATCCTGTAAATAACAAAATAATGGGTTTGAAAATAGAACAAAATCTCCGGGTTTAATGCTGATAAATGAACTGTTCGGAAAACAATAGATAACTCCACACAGAGATTGTTGATCAGAATGTTGTGCGTTACAAAATATATTACACAATGTAGACATATACGGATGGATGCTGCAAGGGTGTAGATGAGTTTAACGACTGTAACATAGAACTTTCCGTTTGACATTGTTGTGGGAGCCCTCTCCCATCTGCCCGCTTCAGTCTTAGATTCCTGTGTTGTCACCAAGCGCGTGATATGCACAATTTAAACAAGCATAATTCGGAATTGTGTATATTCAGTGTCCTTAACTTTAATAGGTCTCTATAAGTACGAAGTGATACAAGTACGAAGTGATACAATTTCGCTACAATAATTGCTCTAGTCTTGGTATAAATCCACTTCAGGCTAAGTGTTCTAATTTGAACTTGCAGTTTGACATATTTTTATTGTAATCCATCTGCTATATTTTTGTTTGTGTAGTTGGAGCCTATAATTGGGACTTGGTACCGTAGTTTATCCTTGAGAAATAAAATAAAATGTATACAAACGTATATCCAGTGAACATAATGTTAAAGTCATACCATGGTTCTGGTGACGCCGATATGGTACTTTGACAAACAGATCTGATTGTGTTTGGTAAACAGTATTCTGGTAATTGATTGACGATAGTTTGGAGCAAAGGTGTAGGTGACGTGTCATTTAAGATTCCATTTCAGTTTTACAAATTGCTTTGGGTGAGTTTTTGCGGATGTTTCTCACGAGCATTTCCATTGATAAAAAATTGTTTCCTGTAGTGTTCCCTAATAACGAAAATGTTAGGAGCGGGTCACGCCATGGACATTTATTGAAATCCTTTTTCAATTTCTTTGGTACGAGCTTTCCAACGATTTATTTCCAATTATCAGGAACTCTTCAACCCAAATTTTAAAACAGTAATAAAAAAAACACACTTTTCTTGATGCAGAGTTGGGTCGACGACTGTGACATGCGTTATTTTTGTCAAACCTTTCTAACGTTGGAAAACTTTCGTTAAAGCTTCAAATGTTTGACCTCATTTTGCTCAGTGAGTAAAAATGTTTGTCTTGCAGTCAAGGTCGGGCATTGGCATCCTTCAAATTTACATGTCCAAACTTAAAAGCGAGGCGATAACAATCCTTGATTGTAACATTCATTCTCCTTGTGTTATAGTTATGGAAATTGGCGAGCATCCTTAAAAGCTAACTTTAACATCAACTATTGTAAAAAAGAAACATTATTTAGAAATTCAATTTAGAAAATGACACAATGTGATTTGTATAAACTTCATATATATTATATTTTTATCCACATAAACCAACGGAATTGCTCATTGTAATTCAAGGCTTAAAATGACCTATCGGGTGAACCTTTGTTGCTTTTTTTTTAATATTTAAAAACAGTGATATGTGCTATTTGTACATTTTATTGGCTGGTGGTTGGAGGGAGTTTCCTGTTTACCTTGTGCTTCCAGATCTAATGAGCAGCACATACAGCTAATCTGTTGTGTGTCTTTGTGTCATTCATTGTTGTCAGGGGCGTCAACGATGGATCTCTTTACCCAATGGATTGGCACGCCGTTACAGAAGTGGAATATGGGATAAATCCGAGGCAAACAAATATACAGCTTTAATTCGTTATTATTTGTTGTATTGTGCTTTTCGCTATTTAAATGAAGGAAGTTTGGACAGATTTTCGGGCATGGTAGTATATACATTAAACTGAAAACAGTCATTGAACAGCTTTGTGAAAAATAAATCATTCCTGTAACAGAGTTTGGCATGCTCTTGTTGTATAAGTATATACACCAGTCAATACCACCAAACACTCGTTATCTTATTTGTATCCAGAACCTCTGGAATCTTGGGATAGCCTTTGGAACCTTTTGTTTAACGTAAATAACACTATTATAAGGATTATATACAACATCCCGCAGTTGCCTAAGCGCTATGTTTTTTGTGTGTTTATATAACTAGTTGTTACATGAACAACTGTCAGACCTTGTCTCACATACAAAATGTATCAGTAAGTAACATTATTCAGCCACTAGTAATCCAAAAAAGTCAAACAGCTAACAGTTATTCATTGAATTACTTCAATTTGTAACCAGGGTTAATATTTTTTAAGACTAGAGCGGAAAGCAGCTCGTGTAATCCTGTTAAGAAACATACATTTGTGAGCTGTCAGTAAAATGTTTCACTCATTGCAATATAAACACCAAATGACGTTCATTGGAAGGCAGAAAAAAAAACGTTTCGTCCAATTACGGTTTTTGATCTAGGGATCAAATCCCTATGATCGATAACCATGAATGCTTATTTAGAGAAGGTGAACGTTTTCCTGACGTAAAGTCTTTAAATTATAATTTTATTGTTGGCTGTTAACGTGTTCGGAATAATATATGTGAAGTGATACAAAGGGTTTGTATTTTGTCCAGCTACGAAATATGAATTTTATGTTCAATACATTTCCCATGAAATAATATAATTTATTTCTTGATTAGCTGAATCTGAAACTGAATCATTCGTTAATAGCATTATTCCATTATTTTTTAGTTGCATCAGATTAAAAATCCTGTATATGCCGATTTCAGTTTTCGCATCAAGTAAAACGTCTTCAACTGTTATATAATAAAGAAAAAAGTGATTACAAAAATACACAGCGTTTGTTCCTTTCGTTAAAAAGGGGCTAACCAGCTTTAATAAAGCATTATACCATTATGACAAATCAACTAACATTGAACGAATGATTTAAAATTTTCTTCACAGAAGTATCCAGTTAAAAAACTCATTTTATTTTTATTTTTCGTGCTCCTGGCAGAGTCACTTGAGGGATTAGTTGGTTAATAGACATCCATTTCGGTTGGGTTATGAAGGACATCGAATTCTGCCATATTCTGATATTGGTACCGCGCTCGCCGAATCCGACAGACAATAGCTGCACAAGTCATTGGTGATGATGCGTTTACGCCAAAAGGACATTAAAAAAAACCCACTTCACTCTTTAACAAAATACAGGAGTCTGTTGTGCTAAACTAGTTGACAAATTCAGTTTTTTTTTTTTGGTAGTGGAACTTTTTTTGAAGTCGTTTTAATCACTGCTTTTTATGGTTATGGCGGGGCAATATTGATACACATTCGCGACATTTTGCTAGTTAAAATCCAAATATTCTGATGTTCATATTGAAAAGCGGTAATCTCCTTTGCTCATTTCTCCAATCCCTTAATTTTCTTGCACAAGTTAGTCTTTGTACAAACATAGCTGCTTTGCTCAAAACCAATCATTATCAAATGCAAAGATTTTGACATAATCTCTCACGAAATTTTCGTCGTGAAGCTTTGAAGCTAAAGCATATCGAAATAGCACACCTTATAAAAATGTTCGTCAAGTGCAGATCTCGAATCACATTCGGATCTCTTTGATCTGGTTTCTGAACGCAAAGACGTAAATGTCAATAAGCTAGGGATATTGATAATCTAGAGGAAACGGAATCGAGTCAAACATTTTGCGGAATGCTTTTTTGTCACACTTATTTAATCCTGCTTCAATAGTTTCTTTTTTTTTACTTGGAACTACAGAAATACCTTTTAGGAAGACTTCTAGAAAATGAAATAGAAAAAAGGGCTTTCTAATGGTCACTGAGAATACACCTGTTATATTTTGAAACTTAGAATTCGCACTTAATTCCTGTTTACCATGTGCAGGCTGCCGGACTTTAAACAATCTGTGTTAGACGTTTATAATAAGCCTAATATAATCGCTCTATTTTGTAGAAAGATTCGTGTTTTCAGAGCTTAAGAGAGACAGGAAGTCGATATGTTTGTGAAGTCCTTGTATTGTCCTGTGAGTGTCTTGTATTATTTCCGTAATGTTTGTATTTGTTGCCAGTGGTATCGGGGGTAGGTTCCGTCACCCATTAAGCTGGCACGCCGTCGTGTGAGTGACATAACCTTAAGTACGGCATTGAACCCCAAGCAAACAAACAAACAAACATCTAATTTAAATATCATTTGGCACATGGATGTCGTCATTTTATATTACACAAGAAAATCATACTTGATAAGAAACTAATCTTATCTGCCGTTGATTTTTTCGCATTAGGCCAACCATTCGGAACTAAACCAGGACATTTGTTCAAAATGTTATTTAATTCTATTATTAGCATAAGCATATTGTCTGCTTATTCATTTTTTCTTACAGATTAACATCTACGTGCCAACACGCATATTGATTCCACGCTCATGATTTATAACGCATGTAGCTGAAAGTGCAGTGGAAATGTCATTGAGACTGATATACCCTACGTAAGAAGATGATCATTACTGTGAAGAGCAGTTACGCAACACTCCTAACGAGAGTCTCTGGCCTACGTGCTGGAATAAATGTGTAATTAGCTAATCAGCTTGTTGGTCGACGGTGATAAAAAAGTATCTACTTTGTCAGCTATAAATATGCATTAGCCCTGAGCTAATCCTGTAAATAATACAGTAGTGTGTTTGCAAATGGGACCAAATCTTCCTGTTTAATGACGCTGATCAACGAACCCTGCAAAAATAAGTATTGTTTTTTTTATGTTAATAAGGGAATTACAGGAATTTTCTTTTTTCAAACAGTCCTCTTTTGTTTTTTCCTCAAAACAAATGTTGAACTAATTCTTTTGCGAAACAATGTGTTTTTACACAATATCGATATAACAGGTGACAGCTGTGACGCTGTAGTTCAGGTTTACAACAGTTCCCATTTTGATTTTGACAGATTGGTTCCGCAGAAATATGTAAGTAATATTTGACTTAATTAATTGGTGCTTTAGTGAGGTAATGTAACATTGCAGTGGTGTAAAGACAATCAGAACGTGTAAATCTGACCTTTCTTGGGTTTGATAGCAAATCAGTTCCGCTACATGGTTGTTTATCAGCAACGAATGGCATTCTCTGGTAAGCAATAAGAAATTTGAGCACAATTAACTCGTTACCAAGGTAAAAGCTGCGTTGGAGATATGCACTTACTTTATGCGAAAAGATTAGACAGTGGCGCTTTTGTACTGTACAGTAATTAACTTGAGCAAATTCTTGTTCAATTTGCTACGGTTGAGATTAAAAACTAAAATAAGGTTTTATGCATGACATCGGAAAGTAAAACGTAAAACACCAATTATTCAAACAAACATCAGAAAGTTGGTGGAAATTCGTTTATATTTTAGATTCCTTGAATAAAAAAGGGATTGAAGTAAGGATTTCTAGCTATAATCTTTTCCTATACTATCAATGAATAGAAGAGGAATTTGCCAAGTTGTTGTACGGTTTTGTCCACATTGAATCATGTATTGCCATGGTTTTTTATACCCCCGCAATATATTTGCGGGGGTATCTTAACATAAGTTGCCGTCCGTCTGTCTGTCTGTCCGTCCGTCACATTCATATTCCGATCCCAATCTCCAAAAGTACTCAATGTATCGAGCTGAAATGTATTTTATTTAACATCTGACATATTGGAACTGTGCACTGTCATGGCTCTATTCATCTAACGTTCTTGGAGGTTTGTCTTTTCGTCCATCTGGCCGTCATGTGCCTTCACTCTATCCTGAATGGACCATTTTGCTGACACACATGGAAAACGTGCATTTTTGAAACCTTTGGAAATAGAATACAGAAAACACTTTTTCCACATGAAATTACAATGACCCAGTTTATAACATATTATAAACGAAAAACAATTCTTTGATTTATGTCTCATCTGCCCTTGTACAGATCAAAGAACCCTTGGATAAACAAACTACTCTGGAAGGGCACTTTAATTCACATGTGGCAATTCCTTGTCTTGTCATACTCTGGAAGCAAGTCACATTTCCTCTCAGAATACATATATTTCTTAGAATTTATTTTATTCTGTCCTCACCATTGCTTTCTGTAAAATTGTTATCTACATGTGCATGCGTTTTGGCCAATTTGTACACTCCTAGACCTTATATTTTCGTGCAATACAATACCTGGCAGTCAAGTTTATTATTCTTACATTTGAACAACTTACAGCCTCGGTGCGGGGGTATTACACTATTGAGCTTTGCTTACTTTTGCGCTTGTTTAAAATGTTATTATTTGGACAAAACAATTCTGTCACAATGAAATCACCTAGAAATATAAGATCACAGAGTTTGTTAAACTGATAAACCAACCATAAGCTCCAAACTTCCAGCACAACAAATTCAGAGTTAAACTGTCTTCATTGCAAATGGAAACACATGAATTTGAACATATGGCTTTGCATCAGTTGGTAGCTTTGTTTAAAAAAGACGGAACAATGTACAGCTCTGTCAGAAGAGTCCTTAATCCTGATGCTATCACGTAGTGGCCACAATAACTGAGCTGTCGGCTCCAGTAGTTTGCTCTATATAAAACTTTTTCCCATGCAGCTTTGAGACAAATCCTTCATATGGTTTGTTTGCCGCAGCGGAAACATAAATAAAAACGTAACTCATTTGTAAACAATTCAGTCTGGGTGCCATGGACGTGAACAGCACTATTAGAAATATTAATGGCTCTTGTGGGGCCTTAAATTGAAAATCGGACAAAAGATTTTAAATTGCGTTTGAAATTGCGAAATTCAGTTGACAGACTACGTCCAAGCTAAAATCAGTTGTCCTATGTCTCATTTCAACCTTCTAGTGGCTTCTACAAATTGCTTTGGGTTCGTTTTTTGTTGATTTTTCTCCCAAACATTTCTATTGACAAACTGTCTCAAGTCATGTACCAGATTAACCAACGGTGAAGCTATAGGCTTTAACTGAAAATCTCTTGTCAATTTCCTCTCAACGAGGAATTTAACAGTTGATTTCCAATTAGCAGGAACGTTTCGTCCAAAGAAAACAAAAACACATTTGTCCGTCGCGGTGAAGGTTGTGGACGAATATTGCGATACGAGTATTTAAAATTACAAAGTTGAGAATGTTTGTTCCCCATTTACTCAGTCACATCTAGTTTTTGTCATGCGCTTAACAGTCTGCATCACCTTCTATACATTTTCTTAGCACAAATGAAAAAGAGCCAACAAAATTCAAGATTGTGCAATATTACGTTTCGCTATATTTCTGTTTGATACTGGCGAGCATCGTAAATGGACAGGTATCACAAAATCAATCATGTTTTAGACTCTGTTAAGAAATTAATACTGATTTGTTTTGTGACACAGTATGTGTCGACCTATGATTAAGGCTTATAGTTAATGACTAGAGGAATATTTGGGGTTTATTGATATTTAAATAACTCCAAATCGGCTATTATGATTGTTTTGACGAATTTGCGGATATCGTAATTTGTTCGGGGCTTTTTGGTTACATTTAATTTCTTAGAACAAATGCCATAGTTCTGAAAATAATACAAGGTTAAACCAGAATTCAAATAATCAGAATGACGATTTCTATGAAAACCTTCTAGGAAACGAAACAATCAACGAACCAATTGTGAAAAATACATCGGTCTGAAAATAGAGTTTGGCAAGATCTCTCTGGAGATATTCAATTACACCAGTCAATTCCTCCAGAAACTTGTTAACTTTCTTTTATTCCTGAACCTCTCCATGCACTCTTGGGAAAACCGAAGTTTCGCTTTATTTAACTTCATTTAACACTGTTAACTGCATTTTTTTTCTGTCGCTCTGAGCTCGATGTTCAGCATTTCCGCGGACGCTATTGTCTTTTTCAGTTTGGATACCTAATCTCAACAAAAAAATACCCGTATATTGGTCATGTAAATAATTCAAGGGTGCTCAGGAAAAAAAGAAGACGTATCATCCACCAGTAAAACAAAAAACAATTAGCTAACAAAGTAGCGGTTATTCAATAAATGACTTGAATTGGAAATCAGTGTTAATATCTTTTCCAGCCAAGATCTCGAGAGAGTTCGTCCAGTACCTGTTTAATATGGTCATTGCATCATGAGCTGTCTGTTAAATTTGTCACCCTCTCAAGTATTGTCAGCAAATGATGATAGACTTGCACTGCATAAAAGGCTGTTTAATTTACAAACAAAATCTAGGCGATTGACTTTCCTGAGATCTGCTTTAAAGAACGCATCACAGAGCCAGCCTCCAGTTCATTTTCCTGGTTTAAAAATCGTGTAATTGTTTTTATATTGGTGGCCGTAAACATATTTGTAATACTCTAGATCAAGGTTTACGTAGACTTTGTGTTTTGTGTAGGAAGAATATGAAGCACTTTTTATCGCATCATTCGTTTTATTATCGATTTGTCTACTGATTTGCCGTTAACAAACAGCCTAAATCATTCGCCGATATCAAAACTATTCTCAACGTATTAAATTAAATAAGAGGAGAATTAAAAAACAACCCTAGTTTTAATGTTTTAAATTAATAAATGCAAATGTTTTCGACAGTGGGAAACAACGAAGGCAATGTTTTCTGTTACATGTCTTCATCTCACTTTCACAATGTCAACTGAGGTAAGAACTTACGCAGCTGTTCTGGTTTTTACTGCGATGGATTGAACTAATGCTTGCCACATAAAAGCTGTGCCTTTTTACAGTAATCCTTGGAATTACTTTCCTGTCACATTCGATGCCAGTTGATCCCAATCCATAAATTGTGAATGGAAGGCGTGCAGATTTTGACATCAGGAGCTCACTTGAAATGATCTCTGTTTGAGCCTTCCATAAAAGCTTTTAACTGCGAACTGCTCTAAAATTGGAAGTTTTACCGTTGAGACAAAATATGTCAGTCTGATATCTAGTCATTAATTAACTTTTAAATCTTTCTTGGAATTCTTATTGGCAGGGCGCGGTTATTTATTTTATATGAATAATGAGTTCATAATGAGTACCCGGAAAGAGGAGTTCCTATAAAATCACCTTTTCTCTTCTTGTGCCTCATTTCAGGGCAGGATTTTACGCTGACTTCATATATATTACTGTACACAAGTCTTATGTTTACTTAACAGCCAAAACTTCCACACTGTTTTTTTGTTGTTGCAACATATCAATAACTTTACTAATAATAAAAGCCTATTATAGGCCACAGTTATGTTCTCTGGAATCCTATAGCATCATATATAATTTTTTTGTAAGGGGTGGTAATACTTTTTCCAGACAAAAGCGGAAAGCAGGTCGTGTAATCACTCATAGAACATACATTTGTAAGCTGTCAGTAAAATGTTTCACACGTTGCAATGTAAACACCATTGTACATTACACTTGCAATGCAGAAAAAACTTTGGTCCAATTACGGTTTTTGATAAAGGATCAAATATCGATGATCGATAACCATGAATTCCTATTTAGAGAAGGTGAACGTTTTCCTGACGTAAAATCTTTAAATTATAATTTTATTGTTGGCTGTTAACGTGTTCGGAATAATATATGTGAAGTGATACATAGGATTTGTATTTTGTCCTGCAACGAAATGAAAATTACATTTATCATGAAATAATAGATTTGTCTCTTGATTAGCACTTTTCAAACTGAATCCTTCAAGCATTATTCCATTTATGTTTAGATGAACAAGATGAAAAGTCCTGAATATGCCTATTTCTGTTGTTGCAACACAAAAAATGTCTTCAACTGTTATATAATAAGAAAATAAGTGATGACAAAAACACACACCGTTTGATCCTTTCGTTAAGAAGGGGCTAATCGGCATTAATATAGGATTATACCATTATGAAAATTCAACTAACATTGAAAGAGATAATTTCAGATTTCTTCACAGAAGGATTCTTTACTTTAACACTTAATTCATATTTACCCAGAGTAGGCTGTAATATTTTGAAATCTGTTTCAGACATCTATAATAAGCAATATTTATAATCGCTTTCATTTTGTAAAACGTCTTCATTTGTAATATAATAAGGAAATAAGTCATGACAAAAACACACACCGTTTGTGCCTTTCGTTAAGAAGGAGCTAAACGGCATTAATATAGGATTATACCAGTTGGAAAATTCAACTTACTTTGCAGGAATAATTTAAGATTTGTTCACAGAAGGATCGTTTAGAAAACTCCATTATATTTGTATTTTTCTGGCTTTTGGTATAGTCACTTGACGGATAGTCACCAGTTGGTTAATGCACATCTAATCGCTGAGGTTATGAATGACATTGGATTCTGCTATATTCTGATCCTGGTACCGCGCTTGCCGGGTCCGACAGACAATAGCTGCACAGGTTATGGGAATGATGCGTTTGCACCGAAACGACATAAACCTGTTTTAAAAGGAAAATCCACTTCACTCTTTAACAACATGCTAGGGTCTGATGTGCCAGACTGGTTGACAAATGCAGTTTTTTGCCGTGGAACTTTCTTTCAGATCGTTTTAATCACTGCTTTTTGCGGTTATGTCGGGGCAATATTGATACACATCCGCAACATTTTGCTAGCACAAATCCAAATATTCTGATGTCTATATAGAAAAGCGCTATTCCCATTTGAGACAAAAACAGCTTCTGCCCATTGCTCCTATCACTAAATTTTTTTGCACAAGCTACACTTTGTACGAACATAGCTGCTTAGCTCATAACAAATCATTATCACATGTAGAATTTTTCACATAATCTTTCTCGAGATTTGCTCTTACACTTTTTACAACTGGCGCTAAAACTAGTTTAGAAGCTACAGCATATCCATGTTCGCGAGCCAAGGTTAAGACATGGGTGTATTAACCTTGGCACATTAGAAACCTCTATCTTTTTATACGAGTCGACTAAGGACACATAATCTTGTCCCAATGGAAAAAGCCGATTCAACGACAGTAGGAGCTTTTCAACGCAGACGGGCTGCACGCAAGGCATAAGAGGCGACGGTTTTAATCCAATGTTGGAGTTTGAAGATGTTTGAAAAGAACTATCATAACAGATACACGTGGCAGTTGTGCGGCAGAGCGTTGCTGATTGGCCTGGGTTCCCACGATTGTGGGTGTATGCTGCCAATAGAAATCTAGCATATGAGGCATGGTCCGAATATAACTAAGCAGTTTTTGTCGCATGGTCTCTCTATAGGAGATACCATGTGTTCGGATTAAGCGGCATATCGACTTAGCACACCTTATAAAAAATGTTCATAAAGTGCAGATCTCGAATCAAATTCGAATCTCTTTGATCTAGTTGAAGAGTCGAACGGAAAGAAGTAAATGCCAATACGCTAGGGACATTGATACTCTAGAGGAGACGGAAATGAGTCATTAAAACTTTCCGAAAATATTTTGTGGGACGCTTTTTTGCCACACTTATTTTATCCTGCATCAAGAGTTTCTTTATTCACACCATACTACAGAATGACATTTGTGGAAGACTTCTAGAAATGGAAAGAGTAAAAAAGATTTTTCTAATGGGCAGTGAGAAAATACCTGTCATCGTTATATTTTGGTACTTTAAATTCGCACTTTATTCCCGTTTTCCGCGAGCACGCTGCCAGAATTAAAAACATCTGTTTCAGACAATTTAAGCTTATTATAATCGCTGTTTTTTGTTTGTTGATAAATTCTTATTCTAATCTGATTTGGCACAGAGATATCGTAAGTATATAATACACAGGAACACCTTACTTGATAAGAATTCGAATACGGGTAAATCAGCACATTGGTCCAAAATGTTATTTGAAACTATACTTGTATTAAATGCATAAACAGTTTGATGCTTGCTTATTTTCTCTTACAGATTAACATCTACGTGCCAACACACATATTGATTCCAAGCTCATGATTTATAACACTTGTAGCTGAAAGTGCAGTGGAAATGTCATTGACTTACTGATATACCCTACGTAAGAAGATCATCGTTACTGTGAAGAGCAGTTACGCAACACTCCTAACGAGAGTCTCTGGCCTACGTGGTGGAATAAATGTGTAATTAGCTAATCAGCTTGTTGATCGACGGTGATAAAAAGGTATCTACTTTGTCAGCTGTAAATATGCATTAGCGCTGAGGTAATCCTGTAAATAATACAGTAGTGTGTTTGCAAATGGGACCAAATCTTCGTGTTTAATGATGCTGATCAACGAACCCTGCGAAAATAAGTATTGTTTTTTATGTTAATAAGGGAATTATAGGAATTTTATATATTCCAAACAGTCCTATTTTTCTCCTCACGACGAATGTTGAACGAATTCCTGTGCGAAACAATGTTCTTTTTACACAATATAACAGGTGTTGTTCAGGTTAACAACACTTATACCATTTTTATTTTGACAGATTGTTTCCGCTGAAACAATTTAGTAATATTTATAACTTAAATATCTGTACTTTAGTGAGTTTATGTAACATTGCAGTGGTGTTAAGACAATCAAAACGCATAAATCTTATCTTTCTGGAGTTGATAGTAAAACAGTTCCTATACATGATTGTTTTTCAGCAACAAATTGTATTCTCTGGCAAGCAATAACAAATTGAGTAACATTAATTCGTTGCCAAGGTAAAAGCTCTGTTGGCGATATGCACTTATGCGAAAAGATTCGGCAATGGCGTCTTTGTACAGTTATGAAATGTAAGGCAGAAATTAGACAAATAAAACAAAGTTTTATGCACGACAACGGTCGTACTGGAATGATTGTTACTCTTGTAGAATGTTGCTGTTGTTGGTCAAACTAATGCTAAAACAAATCAGAATATGCATTTTATAAGCAGCAATAATGTCTTAATAATGAGTTAGGGATTTAGTAATCTAAACTTATTGATAAGAGCAATCAAGTTCTGGTGTCCTGAAACAGTTTCAACGGCCTATAAAACGCAAACACGGAATCCTTTTGTTCTGCATTGCGATTTTGAATTGCGACACAGACTGTGTGAAAAGTCGAAGCTAAATTCAGTTGTCCTATGTCTCATTGCAACCTTCTAGTGGCTTCTACAAGTTGCTTTCGGTTCGGTCTTTGTTGATGTTTCTCCCAAGCAATTCTATTGACAAACTGTCTCAAGTCCTGTTCCTTATTAAACAACGGGTGAAGCTATAGACTTTAATTGAAAATCTATATTAACGAGGTATTTAACGGTTGATTTCCAATTATCAGGAACGTTTTATCCAAAGTTTAAAATTAAAAACAGAAGAAAACACATTTGTCCGTGCCGGCGAAGATTGTGGACAAATATTATGATACAAGTATTTAAAATCACCTTAAATTAAAATTCGAAAAAAAGATTTTAAATATCGTTTTAAATTGCGAAACTCCGTTAACAAACTACGTCCAAATTGAAATCAGTTGTCCTATGTCTCATTTCAACCTTCTAGTGGCTTCTACAAATTGCTTTGGGTTCGCTTTTTGTTGATTTTTCTCCCAAACATTTCTATTGACAAACTGTCTCAAATCATGTACCTTATTAACCAACGGGTGAAGCTATAAACTTTAATTGAAAATCTCTTGTCAATTTCCTTTCAACGAGGAATTTAACGCTTGATTTCCAATTATCAGGAACGTTTCGCCCAAAGTTTCAAATTAATAACAAAACAAAAACACATTTGTCCGTCCCGGTGAAGGTTGTGGACGAATATTACGATACCAGTATTTAAAATTACAAAGTTGAGCATGTTTGGTCCCCATGTACTCGACCACATATAGTCTTTGACTTGCAATTAAAAGTCTGCACACCTTCTATACATTTTCTAAGCACAAACGAAGAGGAGCCGACAAAATTCAAGATTGTGCAATATTACGTTTCGCTATATTTCTATTTGATACTGGCGAGCATCCGTGATGGACAGGTTTTAAACTTTGTTCAGAAACTACTACAGATTTGTTTGCGGCACATTATGTGTCGACATATGATTAAGGCTTATATTTATTGACAAGATGAATATTTGGGTTTTTTGGATAAGAAGAGTAACTCGGCTAAGAATGTTTTGACGAATTTGTTCGGGTCTTTTTCGGAACATTTACATTAGAACAGATACCATAGTTCTGAAAATAATACAAGGTTATACCAGTGGAGGAGTCTAGTAATCAGAATGACGATTTCTGTGAAAACCTTCTGAGAAACAAAACAACCAACGAACCAATTTGTGAAAAATAAATCTGTCCGGAAATAGAGTTCGGCAGAATCTCTCTGGAGATTTTCATTTACACCAGTCAATTCCACCCGAAACTTGTTAACCTTTTCTTTTATTCCAGAACCTCTCCACTCTTGGGAAAAGTCAGGTTGTGCTTTATTTACCTTCACTTAACACTGTTAACTGCATTATTTTTTTCTGTGGATCTGAGGTCGATGTCTCAACAAGAACATCAGCATTTCCCCGGACGCTATTGTCTTTTGGAGTTTGGATAACTAGTCCCGACAAAAAAGAAATACCGTTTATTGGTCATGTAAATAATTCAAGGGTGTTCATGGAAAAAAGAAGACGTATCATCCACCAGTAAAACAAAAATAAAACAGCTAACAAAGTAGCGGTTATTGAATAAATGACTTGAATTGGAAATCAGTGTTAATATCTTTTCCAGACAAGATCTCGAGAGAGTTCGTCCAGTACCTGTTTAATTTCGTCAGTACAACATGAACTGTCTGTTAAATTTCTCACCCTCTCAAGTATTGTCAGCACATCATGCTAGACTAGCACTGCAGAGAAGGCTGTTTTGTCTAAGAACAAAATCTCTGTGATTGCTATCTCTGAGATCTGCATTAAAGAAGGTATCAAAGAGCCAACCTCCAATACATTTTCCAGGTTGAAACATCGTGTAATTGTTATTTTATTGGTGGCCGTAAACGTGTTTGGAATAATCTAGATCAAGTGTTACGTAGACTTTGTGTTTGTGTATCAAGAATATGAAGCACTGTTCATCGCATCATTCACTATATTATTGATTTTTCTACTGATTTAAACTTTTCAAATAACCTCAATTCTTTGCCGATATCAAAACTATCCTCAACGTATTTAATTAAATAAGAGGAGAATTAAAAATCTATCCTAGTTTTAATGTTTTAAATTAATAAAGGCAATTTCTTTCGACAGTGGGTAGCAACGAAGGCAGTGTTTTCTATTACACGTGTTTTTCTCACTTTCACTATGTCGACTGATGTAAGAACTTACGCAGCTGTTTTAGTGTTTACGACTATGGATTGAACTAATGCTTGCCGCATAAAAGCTGTGTCTTTTCACAGTAATCCTTGGAATTACTTTCCTGTCACATTCGATGCTAATTGAGCTCAATACATAAATTGCGAATGGAAGACGTGCAGATTTTGACATCAGGAGCTCACTTGAAATGATCTCTGTTTGAGCTTTATATAAAAGGTTTTAACTGCGTACTGCTCTTAAATTGGAAGTTATATTGTTGAGACAATAACTGTCAGTCTGATATCTAGTCGTAAATTAACTTCTTAAATATGTCAGTCTGATATCTAGTCGTAAATTAACTTCTTAAATCTGTCAGTCTGATATCTAATCATAAATTAACTTCTTACATCTGTCAGTCTGATATATAATAATAAATTAACTTATTAAATATGTCAGTATGATATATATTAATAAATT
>JAQQZZ010049450.1:0-10130 GCA_030265115.1 Mopalia vespertina | reverse complement strand
GCTGTTTTGTGCAAAATAAAATTGATAAATATTCGACAGACAAGTTTTAACAGCTTACCTGAATTTATCTCACTGAAATGACGTCGAGCCACCCCAATGGGAGAAGGAAACCGTCCTTGGTGTCACGGGCATCATCTTGGTCCTTTGTTTCTGTTCATTGTGCCGATTGTGTCAGTTTTTGGATATTGTGCAGCATCTGATGTCACTCTCATTTACTCTATAAATGACTTATTTCAAAAAGATTCTAAAAGATCACCTTAACATATTGATTGGAGTTTATCATTGTACTTAAGGGTATTTCACTTATATGACGACAGATTGTCCACTTCACAGTGTTCCTTGCTTAACGTCAGTATAAAACCGGGAGACAATCTCGTAAAAACATCCACACGATTGCCGGAGCCACATCGTGTGACTCATTCATATACCTGATCTGTCACACTTGCTGTATTGTCTTGGCAGCGTCGCGTATCACGAACCTTCTTATGTGGCTGTTTTTAACAAATTAAATATTAAAAAAACATCCCAAAAGGAATAGAGGAAGGCTGGGAGGGACTTTCCGGATGCCCTGGTACTTTCAGAGCGAAGGGGCAATTTGGAGTCGATCTGTTTGTAATGTCTTTGGATCACTTCCTGTGTATTACCAGCAATTTCATACTCAACTGAGCTGTCACCCCTGAGCTAGCTAGCGCTGAACACAATGACTTAAAGTAAGTACTACGTAACTACTGTAAACTGGGCAATGGTATTCAGTTATTTTCAAAAGCCTTAAGAATCCGTTAAAAATGTAATATTCACATCAGGCTATGTTCTTTCTATTATTGTGCTTTAGACGATTAAATTACATTTCTGGATTTCTTTTTTTCAAATATTTTCATACCCCTGTAATGAACTTCCTTCTTTTGATATAGACGACCTGTTTATGCCCAGCAAGAAGACTCTGACGCCATGTGCTTTTCACCATTGATGCACAGGCTTAAACTTTGTTTGAATGCTGTTTATGATTAGATTTTATAATGTCATTTAGTTTTTCCATACCCTGCGCAGCGAACTGTTTTATTCCTAAATGTAACCGAGCCAGATTAGGAATGTGATACACAAATATATGAATATAGGGAGTAATGCGTTCCCTTTCATACCCTTTTCTCTGGCCTTATAATGAAATGAATAACTTAACCCAATCTCGGGCAAGTGGAAACAGGTAGGCATTTTTTACTTCAGAGCAAGTCTGAAAACTTCTACTCATGGTGGTGTATAGTTTTAAAAAATATTTCCAAATATCTATAACAACTTTATGTGATTCGGGACATACAATAGCTCTGTTATACAAGACATTAGATAACTTTTCTAGCAATATTTTCTTCTCCGCTTCAATCAAACTGGAGTACTCTAAAGACCCCGTGGTTTTGTCATTTTTGTTCTTGACTTCCCAAACTTTGGAACTTACCCCGCAATCTTTGATACCCTGTACTAGCCCATTAACATGTTAATGTTCTCCTAAAGCTGCTTTCTGTCTTGATCTTTGCTTTTTTTTTAATATCAAGAGCTTTTACCTCTTGTATGAGATTTTCAATAAGACGACCTGTTACCCGTAACATTACATGTAGTTCATCCACTACAATACGATTTAATGATGTGTTTACAAGTGATTTATGAACACAACTATATGGATTTTTGTGCTTGTGATATTCTTCTGACCTAACCATTGGTATGACATTGTATAAACATTCATCATGAGACATGTCCCATCTGTCTTTTTTTATGAATCTTACAGTAAATACAGGCATAATTGGATGTCGATGCTCCCATTCCAAGGGCAGTTAATTAAAATTTGTAGTCCTCACTGATGAATACATTAATATTGTAATTTTCTCAATCTACTGTTACAGATCAATATTCATAGAACTCGTGAATGGACTTAAAAAATTAGCAAATGATATTTTGTAGAGTTTATAGCTTTCATGAGCTCTGACCACAGCTATAGTGTGATGCTGATGACATTCTAGGTTATCATTCTGCTGAGAGAATAGAGCAAAACTCATAAAAACCATGGCTGTATTATGAGATACATTCGTCCCATCTCCACTAAACTTAATAGAAAAGGATATCGTATCACTTTTTCCACAAAGATTAGGATACTTGTCTAAATATGATTTTATACCAAAAACCACCTCATTTGTTACATTGATTCCAGTCCCTTTGGTATGACCTGGTGTCCTTCGTATGGGACCTATGTGGTACAAATCAAACCGTAGCTGTTTAACTAAATGCACTTTTAGTAAGCCATAACATATTATGGGTAGCTCATTATAACAAGCATCGGACACATAAAATCGGTCTAATATTTGTAACACTCTTTCTTATTTGTCATGATCACTTTTTGGTTAAACTGATATAATCAATACCATGTTTAACAGAAGACGAGTCGATCAAACTGATATTATCTAACTTAATGCCATATAAGTCTAAAACCCACAAGGCACATTCTGCCCTTGACTTAATTTCTCTCAACAATTTTAGTTGATACCGACGAATCACTCCAGCAAAATCACTAGTTTCTTATTGTGCTTAGCTTTTAATCCAAGTGAAATACCACATACATTTTCAATGTAGTTTTTCATTTCTTCATTTGTCTCTCATAGAACTTTTGATTTTTCTCTTTCATTAGTAAGGTAGGCTTCTCACACATCGTTATCAAATTTTGCTCCTAAAATGTCGAGAGGGAGATTTTCTATTTCATTTTGCATATCACTCATTTTGTCTTTTTCTTTTAACAGGTCTGTTTGTAACCCAGCAATGTGCTTATTGACATTCGTAAGCCTTTGATTAGTTGTCACTAATTTGTCCGGAAGAACACCGCATGATATTAATTCTGACTGACAAATATTGAGGGTGTAGCATTTTTTCACAAACAACTGTCGACTCATTCCTTTTTTACGTTTAATTAATTTTGATATTCGGGAGCATTCTCGTCGAAGACGATCAGATAGTCTATTACTTTCTGCGTTTAGGGTTAATTTGTAGGTGTCTGTCAAAAAGGAATTGAGAATGCTGAAGTATTTATCAGTATTATTTCCTGCATTTTTATACCATTCAAAGGTTAAATGATATGGAATCCTAGCAGAGAAAAGTATATGTGAACCATTTAAAAATGGCTTGTTGTTGTACTTAGGACTAGATTGTGGCTGTAAAATGGGCTTACTGTAGCAAGGAGGCATATTACTAATACTTGCTGAGAAAAAAATAAATCAATGCTGTAAATAACATATTCTATTTTCCCTGCAAGTTGGCGTAATGCATACAGCATGAGTTGGCATAATGCCAAGTGTCCTAAAATTCTAAATAGACGACAGCTTTAGTCTCGCGAGGTAATTCTCAGCGTCACCCGACGCATCCATCATGACGGGGGGTGGACGAGTTTCTTCATTTTAACTCGTCCACCTGAACTGTCCTAAAATTCTCAATAGACGGCAGTCGTTTGAACATCATTTCTTCAATTAATTTAAGTCACACGACTGGCTAAACATGTACACATTTGCATTGTTGCAAAATCACAGATGTTTTAAGTTGTGTTCTCAATAAGTAAAAACTTCATGTGTTTACTTAATGCTGCTCTCAGTTGTTAAGGGTTAAACAATTTCAGTTTATAAAGTAATTAAACTTTGTAAAATCTGTGCATTTTGGGGGGCAATCATGTTATTTTAACTATTTTACACTGTATTCTAACAGTTTGAGCCACAATAATAATGTCATTAAAGCACTTCTACCAAGTACCCTCAGTTCTCTGTTAAAAGTTGTAACAACCCATGTTTTGTATAGACTGATACATCAAATGGATCCATGATAAAAACAACCATAGCTGTTTAAAGTTTCACAATTTAAACGCATCTGTGCACGCCTTTAGTCTATAATAACGTGTCTTGGTTCGGGTGAAATTCTTTGCTTATTTCCCTCAAGAGTCCAGACAAAAATGATCTTTTGACCATTTCACCGCTTGGCAAATTAATATGGGATAAAACAGCTTTCTTCCATAGCCGTTCTTGTTAACTAAGTGGTTCCAGCAGTGTGGAAGCCCTACTCTGTCCAGATCGTCTTCAGAGTATTCTTCATATCTTTGATAGCACCAGGACAAGGAGAAGTGTTTTCGGTGAAAAACATCTAGTTTAATAGGGATCTCCAAGCTTGCAGCTTGGTTTGTCTTTCCACGGAGAACACTACGCAGTGCAAAGTATATATCCGGCACTCCATCTCTCGCCTTTACTTCTGGGACAGGTAGGTTAAAGTATTGTCCAACAATATTAGGTGTTATAAAGTACTCTGGCTCCAATGAGCAGGCTGATGAAGGCCAATCTTTCCATGTCACCGAGTAGAAGTAATCCTGTATGGAAAATAATTATAAAAATTGAAAAAGCCTATAAAGGTTTAAACTAACTAACTTCCAAACTTTAAATAATAACAAATACAAAAATAACAAAGTAAAAATTGTAATGTTTTTAGAATGAAAAAAAAAACCAAAACAAACAATATACACACACAGTAATTTTTTTTTATGGCAACCATTATAACATTTCATATCTGTGAGCTTATTCAAGAAAATATAAATTGTTTTGCAAAACATCGAAGAAAACAAAAATATATATCTTTGTTTAATTCTTATTTTCATATTTTTTTAAAATTAAAATCAGGTGCATATATTGCAAAAAATTATTAAATGACAACTGCATTCGCTCGGAACTACTCTGCAACACATCTGCCTATATGACGGAGTCTTGTGACAACTGTTTTCCAAGAGTGAATAGACAGATATTCATCCCAATGGTTATTTTGGTGTCCAAAATGTCTTAATAAATCACATAGAAACGAATGAGTACATTGGGAAAATATTTTTAAAAGTCCTAATAAGAAGATTGTGATGAAAATTCGCTTTAGCCCTGGTAACGAAAACTGGTCACTGACCAATATTTCATGGTTATCTTCTGGTAAAAGCGTTGGCGTGATATTTGCTTATCGCGTATAAGCTTACGGCGGTAAATATGCCTCTTTCCATCATTAAGTATACTAATCAACATCGATGTTTTGCACATGATGATGACAGATGTCAGTCTTTCAGTTTTATACAACAGTTGTGATGACAAAATCATATCTCATGAAAGTCATCTGAAAAGTGTACATATGTCGGTAAAATTTGAATTGATGACCTACTTTTCCAGGTTTACGTCTCGTTATCAACCTCGAAATTGGCCAGTTCGTGTTGTCAACTGGCTGGCGTTGAACAAGACACTTCGAGTTCAAATTCGGATATTTGGGATTGGCTAAACTTGAAAAATCCAGATGCACACCTCTTGTTCGCGATGTGATGGGCGCAGCCATTGTCTCTCTCTGATTGGCTGGATTGAGCATATGACAAACGACGCCCACGGATAACCCAGTTCTGAGAAAGCTGGTAATTGATTATCATGTATTTGTCCTGACTGGTCTTTGTTTGTTGTCTGTGGTGTCGAGGTTAGTTTCCTTCATCTATTTGGGTTGCACACCGTCGCGTTAGTGGAATAACCAGAATGACGGCGTTAAACCCCAGTCAAACAAAAACCAATTCAAAGTCAAGCCATATGCTCAATTCGCTGTGTGCACAAAATTACCAAATAGAGCGGATGTGTATTTATTATTTGAGATACGGATTTGAGTACTGGACGACTGAGTAAAATACACGGAGAATATACTTTTTGTTTACTTATTTTCCTTATCTCTTCCACTATTGAACTTTGAGAAGATTTGCTTATAAGCTATAGAAATAGTTCACTGCTCTGCGTGAAAAAATGATTCGAGTAAGATATTTTTGTGTGCCACAAACGAACGCAAATTTATAGGACCAAGGTTTAAGCCAATCATGTCTGCAAACCTTGATGTGAAAATCTGTCGCGAACATTATGAATTGGAAGATAAATTAATGATTGATTTTAATAGTAATTTATGGCCTTAAATTGCCCGTCTTCTTCAATTGTGGATCGGTTAAAAGTTTAGCTGATACAGATAGATAATTCCCTCCATCAGACATCCCTGTGAAACAATTTTGTTTGGAGAGGATAGTTTACCATAGGAAAACACCGTTAAATTGGCTGCTTCTCCGCATACAATAAAACGGTCATTGGGTGACGGGATGTAACACTATTTTGCCCGTATTGCAATTTCTATCTGGTTGGTCTCGTGCTTTTTTGACAGGCAAGAAAAGTGGACATCATCGATACCATTCTATGTTAATGGTCTTCCGGAAAATCTGAATAGCCCCTTAATGTGGATAAAACACCATACGATAATTACAAACTCCACTGGGATAAGTCTATATAAAGAAGATCAAATAAATTTGAATTGTTCAAGCTCGGCTGTCTGACGCTTAATTTTCTACACGTAGACAGAGCGCTATACTATCTCACACTATGTTTATCCCAAGGGTAGCATCTGCCACACATGGGTAAGTATTCTTGGCGATAAATAACAGCCATAACATGTTCAGTTTTACCTTTCACGCCTTGTTACCGATTATGGTATAGTGGGCAAATTAAAAGACTGCCCACGAAGCGAATGTCATTGAAGGAGCGAAAAACATTAAATTGGCTGCTAGTCCCTGTACAATAGAAAGACAAAACGGTAGTTTGGATGTAAAGCTATATTTATCAATGTCAGTTTGTATCAATTTGCTCGCTGGCCTCTTGCGTTTGCCACTATCATCACGCGCGTTGAAGGGTCTCCTGAGATTTTGAGTCACGATTTTTGGTAACATCCTGGCTACCCACCAACTTTAAACAGTATCGGAAAATCTTGAAAGACCTTTGCTGTTGATCTAGCACCAGTCAGGGATTGAGAACTCCGATGGGATAAGTCAGTGTATGCACCTTCAAAGTACCATTATAGTTCGTGTTCAGTTGTCTGGCGTTTAAATGGTTGTTTATTAACAAATCCCATTTGGTTTATCATGCTAACAGAATGGATATGCTATTTTATTGTCAGTGTTTTCTGCTCACTTTGATTCACATAGTAAGAGTATTTTCGTAACGGTTGCTCTCTGTGTAGATTGAAAGTAAAGGGATCGCTCAATTCAAATTCCACTAAACGATATAGTGCTGATCCTAACTACCAGTATGACCGGTGTTCCGCTTTCGAGTTTCCCGGTTAATTTCCCTCGCCAGAACGAACTCGGCGTGGGATAACGAAACGGAAACAGTTCGTCAGTTATTCCTTCTGGTCTGAAAATGTTTCAGAAGCATGCATCGACCACATGAATCTAAGAAACTTCGTAGATACATTTATCATCAAATGCTGCCATCCAATTGGTCGAGAGCAATACATTACGCTACATTACTTATTGACCGTGAACAATGCAGCAAGAATTTGTTGTGATACATTCTTTATTGGTCTCCAGGATTACAACCTGTATTAGTCGTGATACATTCTTTGTTGGTCGCAAGTAATACTATTGGTCATGGTCGTGAAACATTCTATAGTGGTTGGGAACAATACAATCTGTCCACTCCACTTAAGTGCCGCATACAAAGAATGATAACAAAATCCACTATAGGCATTTAAGGATTTAGATGAAACAAGGTTTACAACTTTCGGACAACATTTTTAAAAATGTTTTTCAGGAGAAATGTTATCTCAAACGAGTATGCATTGTGCTGTTGTCTAGTTTACTCTGATGAGATAATGGGCTGATAACCAAAGATTGTGATTCCATAGGTTTGTGTAAAGAAAACTAATCGACGTGACAGAGGTGTTGAGCTGACAATATCACTTGAGTACACAAGCATATGACTGCACGGTCTTGTGCAAAGACGGCTAATTGACGTTACAGACGATTCCAGCTGACAGTGTTAGTTGAGTAATACCTTTCGGCATCAATCGCAACAGTAAATTACCAGGCGTTATATTATATTTGAATATATCACAACCAATCACAATACAAAATATCTTCAAAGAGCTGGTTTGGTTTACGGGCACAGCTCAGCAAGAAATGACGCCTTTGCTTTTCCAACATATCAACCAAGGCTGAATCAGTGTTTCAGATCTGAATTCCCTTATTGATAATTTCCATGATGGCTATTGCGGCTTATTTGGCTAAATTCTATGGACAGTAAAGTAAAACAAAATTCAGGCGATTCTTATTTTTTGCAAAAATTGACTACTTGCGTTTCTGAATCTAGAATTCCTCCCATGTGAGAGTTTGGTACTTGATTACTCTTATGTGCGCTGTTTTGTGCAAAATAAAATAGATAAATATTTGACAGACAAGTTTTAACGGCGTACCTGGGTTTATTTCACTGAAATGACGTCGAACCACACCAATGGGCGAAGGAAACCGCCCTTGGTGTCACGGGCTTCATTTTGGTCCGTTGTTTCTGTTCATGGTGCCGATTGTGTCAGTTTTGGATATGGTGGAGCATTTGATGTCACTCTCATTTACCCTATAAATGACTTCTTTCAATAAGATTCTAAAAAATCACCTCACGATATTGATTGGAGTTAAACGTTGTACTTTAGGCTATTTCACTTATATGACGAAGCATTGTCCACTTCCTTGCCTAATTTCAATATAAAACTGGGAAGAAATAATGTAAAATTGCTGGAGCCACATCGTGTGACTCACTCATATACCTGATCTGTCACACTTGCTGTATTTTCTTGGCAGCGTCACGTATCACGAACCTTCTTATGTGACTGTTTTTAACACATTAAATATAGAAAAACATTCCAAAGGCAATAGAGGAAGGCTGGGAGAGACTTCACTGATGCCCTGGTACTTTCAGAGCGAAGTGGCAATTGGGAGCCGATCTGTTTGTAATGTCTTTGGATCACTTCCAGTGATTATCATGTATTTGGCCTGTCTGGTCTTTGTTTGTTATCAGTGGTGTCGAGGTTAGTTTTCTCACCTATCTGGCTTGCACGCCGTCGTGTTAGTGGAATAACCAGAATGACGGCGTTAAACCCCAATCAAACAAAAACCAATTCAAAGTCAAGACATAGGCTCAATTCGCTGTGTGCACAGCATTACCAAATAGAGCGGATGTGTATTTATTATTTGAGATACGGATTTGAGTACTGGACGATTGAGTAAAATACACGGAAAATATACCTTTTTTTTTACTTATTACTGCATTCGTGTAATACCTTCCACAGGATTATCTAGCAACGCCCAAGGAAATGATATGACTCGATATTCTATACAAACAGTCCAATTAAACATTTTGGAAAAATCAACTAAAATATAAACTTTCTTCAATAAAGAAATTGTAAATGGTGTCGTCATTCATAATCTCAAGATTTGTTTTCTTCTATGTATGTAGCAAGAATTTTTAGAAGATACTTTCCTCGCATTTCCACGGCTATCTTAGTAAAGCATCGTCATGTTCATCAACTCGACATTAATTCATAATCTTGTAAACACATGTTAACAAAAGAAGCTGTCCATTCACCTGTTTCTGTGGTCGGAAATTGAACCAAATACATACGCATGCATGATTTAAAATCTTAATTTAAAAGCCTAGTGTATTTTTTTTTATTCAGACTGAATATTGATTCATTTCCCCTTTCTCGCAGCAATCAGCATGGGATAGAACATTGATTCAAGGGACAATGGTGATATAATTTGTTAATGGAGACAGATTTGTTTTCACCCAAACTTCTTAATGCGTAGGGCCCGCGGCTGTAGTAGTTTGTGACTTTGGCAATCGCGGGGGTGGCTTTAACACGTTTTCCACCGAATTTAAGTAAGGAACAATGTGAAATGGACAATTCGTCGTCATAAAAGTGAGCGCGACGTTAAACCCCAATCAAAAGGTCAAAAACCATAATAGGTAAATTTTTTAAATGTTGTAGTCAGAGAAGTGCTTGCTGTTTCTAATCTACATGTATATTGGTGTTAGTTACTGTTTTCATCTTTGGTCTTTTGTAGAAATTGATCAATTATATCCATACTTTGCATAATAATATCTGTCGTTGGTAGATTATATTTTAATATGTTTGTTTGTTTGTTTGATTGGGGTTTAACGTCGTACTAACGGGTATTTCACTTATATGACGACGGATTGTCCACTTCACACTGTTCCTTGCCTCATTACGGTGGAAAACCGGGAGGA
>JAQQZZ010049439.1:0-10130 GCA_030265115.1 Mopalia vespertina | reverse complement strand
TACTCCCAGCCATTTTCAGTCTTTTCTGAAGAAAACCAGAGCCGCTGTGAGCGGCTTGTGGTAGCCAAAGAGTTAAATAAAGCTTTGATAAAATATTGAATAATTGTTCTTGAAAAGGAAAATTTTGATTATTTATCTGACAGCTAAACTTAAGTTTTTTATTGAATTTGGGGACATATATGGGGCCCCCTTCAAATTACGTATTTCAATCTCTCACAGGTTGAACACCAGGGCATAGCCATTAACCAGAAATCACAAGTATGGTGTTCAAAATGGTCATTGTGCTTCACTTTTAAAGTAATGGTGTCCAATTTTAACAGTTTGCCTATCTCCTGCATGTTAAAGTTTCACCAAACAGGGTGTCCAAATGAGGCAATTGTTCACTTCCATTTGGACGAGTGGACACCCTTCTGCCTAAGTCCTTGTTGAACATGATGGAGGGAAACTTTTTTTATTGATAGATAAGCCTACGTTTGAAAAGAATGAAAGGATACCAGCCAAGCATAGGATGAAAAACATGATATAAGCTTTATTTATGAAATATTTAACTGTGTGAGATTGGTTTTTGTATGAAATTGGTTCGTTAGATGCTGCTTTAACACAGTACTTTATAAGATAATTTCACTCATATGACGGTATGCCAGCCAAACGGGTGAAGGAAACCACCTTTGACACCGCTGGCAACACACAAAGACAGGATGGGACAATCACAAGACAATATAGAAGTAACAATCAAATTAGCTTCCTATTGTCGCTTAGTTCCAAAGGCACAAGATCAACAAGAAGCTCCTACCCAACCACGCATTGCATAAACTCGGTCAATCAAAGTATAAGCTTATTAATTAAAGGGCAAGCTTACATTTGATTATTTGATCGCTGTTTAGCACGATACTTACATGAAGAAGTAATCAATAATATATCTTTATTGTAGAACAAGACAAATGAGTCATTAAGGGAAATTTTTCTGAAGTGTTGCAATTCTGTCTTAACTTTATAGAGCTGGAGGAAGATCAACTTTCCTGCTTTAAACACAGGGTAAAACATCATTCAAGCAATCAACCAGATGAGTGAAAGTATTAAGTAATAAGTGTACATTCAGTTTGTGAATTAATCTTCCTCCAATGCTAAGTTAAGATAGTATGACTTTTCTTGAAACACACTTCCCTATAAGGCTTAGCCAGAGGGGTGATTAGAACGTGTGTATTACACCATATAGATTGCTGCCTGTCTAAGCCGAGACAAAAAGCTGTCTTTAATCGTGTTAAAACACACATTGATCTGATCATCAACTCGATTCTAATGGCCATTCTCTGTCGATACAGATTCCTTCATACAACATTAACATTCCGACTCCATCGCTCCAGAGATCTGAGCAGAATCCGGCTATCATGCAGGACAGAACTGTTTAATCAATATCCTAACTAAATACAAGCCGCGGCAAAGAAACGTAGAGCGACCAAAGCCTCTTCATTTGTATCGCACGTTTTATCTTCCGCTCACTGATTCTGCTATTAGGTAAGCCCTTCTTGCCGCAGATGACCCCAATCGAATGAGTAATCAAACTGGATGAGTTACAACAACAACCAAAGGTTTATTTTAAAAAATAGCTAAAGGAAGAGAAGACATACAAATAGAGTTCCAACTCTGACATAACATGTCAGAATGATAGTCCTTCATTTACATTACCATCAGTTGTTCCCAAATTGCCATGTACTTTATCTGGTTTTGTTTTTAAATTATCACACACATTCTTTGGCAAGAGGATATCTGGATCTAGACTAAACACTCAAAAAGACTTTCAGAAATAATACTGTAATTGAGATTTCCAGTAAAACAAACAAATGTGAAACACTCTTAGACTGCACTGGTATGTTTTAGTCCATCACTTCATATTACGGCTAACGGCCGTAGCTTTTAAGTATATATACATGTAACTTAATACACACTGGATTACCATTGATATGGAGAAATTTAAATTTTCCAACACAGCAAAAATAAAGGTAGTGTAGAGCTATTGCTTGACGGCATCACCATGCTTCATTGGAATCCAGCTAAAGTTGCAAATTTGAGCGAACATTTTAATTCAGATTTGTGTGACATCTAGTCCTAAGCCTATATTACCGGTACATAAATTGTTATTTCCAATTACAAAATACTATTGATAAAAACACTTTTAAATATATAAAAAAAAGTTGTAGATTAACAACCTACAAGTATGGTCAAATAACAGTGGTAAAGTCATTAGCATTACCCAAAGTAACACATCTATTTATTTAATTTCAGCCAGGGAAAGAAAATACAATATTTTTCCAGAATGGAAACCCAGACAAAATTGTAAGCCTGGTCCATGATAATTACCCAAAATCATATTACTCACTGTTGGTTACGAATGGATTATGGTCAATCTATAACATTTTCCACATAGTTTGCAAAAATTATTTTCTATCAAACAGGAGTGAATTTAAAATAAGAAAGTAACCATTTTGTAAATATAATTTGAAAGGATTTGAAAGCAACCATATAGCAAATGATCTATACAGATTATAAATAATAATTATGAACAGGATACGATACCAATCTGGAAAACTATCAAATTTAATAACCCTAACCTGCACATTGCTCACAAAGAAAAAATAATTTGAGAGATCTCCTTGATGAAAATGGAAAAATTTATTCCTTTCAAAATTTGAAAAAAGTATTATGCCACCTAGATTATACAAGAAGCTTCTGAGAAATACTCCACAAAACTGGAAAATCTGTAAAATGAGGCAACCAGTTTGGTAAATGTTTATCAACTAGTAATTACAAAAAGACAAAATAACACAAATTGACAAATACATATTTGGGTTTAATGTCGTACTTAAGGTTATTGCACTCATATGACAGCATGCCAGCCCAAAAGGTCAAGGAGATCACCCTTGACAGCACTGGCAACAAACGATGACGTGACAGCTATGACAAACACAAGACCTGATACAAGGACTTCACAATGACATACAGGTCAGTTCGGTGCTGTCCCTAAACACTGAGAGCAACAGGGCAACAGGAAACAGCCATCAACCACCACCAATCTATGTGACTGTGGAGATTTATATCTAGTGATGGGTACTAAATTTACTGTTAGTTAAGCTTATACAAAATGACAAACATGGATACCTCAAGTCTGGCTTTACCAATAGTTATAGACAAGGGCTTCATAGGCAGAGAGGTGTCCACTCATCCTTTGCACACCCTGAATTGAACAATTGCCTCATTTGGACACCCTGTTTTAAAGAACTTTAACATACAGGGAAGCTGCATAGGATAGGGATAGGGATACTGTAAAATTAGACACCCAGTTGATTAAAAAGTGAAGTAAAATTAGTAAATTACCATTTTGGACACCATACTTTTGATTTCTGGGTAAGTCCCTGGTTAAAAACTGAACATATTTATAAGCTTACCCACGGAGAGAGTTCACATGATTGATTAAATACAGGGTTAGGTGATTAGTGATAACTGATCAAAAGTGAGTGACTTTTCTATATTAAATAATGCTAATTGGTCAAATTCACAGCTTTAATTTTAAAATAACCGATCAAAATATTTGACCTATTTCTAACCCTGTAAATATGGTTTAACGCCACATTTAAGGGTATTTCACTTATATTATGATGGTGATGTACTCCATCCACAGTGAATACCTAACAACACAGGCATGAATTTCACATTTAAACTATACAGACAGTTAATATATAGACTACACTGCATAAGATTTTTTTTAAATACTGTACCTAATAAAGAAATGCGTGCCAAAGTTTTTTGGGGACGTGATTTTCCAATTAGACCCTTAGACTATATTTATATAAATAGACCTGTACATACCCTTATTTATACCGCTGGGGTATTGCCAATCTATATTTTTTGGACTGGTCCAAATGTCTGATGAAAATCTTTTTGTAAATTTGTGTAAGCATTCGTTCAAATGTTATAAAACACATCAATTTTTACCTGGACGTACTCAGCTTAAATATCAGAAACCTGAGTAGGCCTACCCTTTTGAGAAGATGATAGTGTCATGGTCGGATCAAGCTGCTGTCTGTTATGGGACTCTTGTCCGGTGTCGATTGATTGATTGATTGATTCATTAGTGTTTTATGACACATCCACCAGTATTTCAGTTAAATCTTATTTATGTGAAAATATAAAGGCCGACTATGTTGAAATATAATAATATAGAAAAATAACCTGTTATACATTTTTATGTTGCCATTTTTTAGCTGTTATTTTTTGTGGGATATAAGCTTACTTATTTAACAAACTGTATGTGACCCTTGAATTATTATTGCTTTAAATACATATATGTTACACTGTAGTCAATCGGATTATAATAAAGGCGTTAATTAAAGGGTCACAGACATCACTAAAATACAATCGTTTTTATGGGCGCCCAACTACCATTAATCCCTACATGGTTTTGGCAATCTTCACTTTGTGCACTTACCCCATTTCAAAGAGGCAGCCTCCGGGTCGTGTAGCCATAATTTCTCAGTTACCAACACAGTAGATACGCCTGCACTAGAATTCAGTTTGTTCATCAACTCCCCTAAGAGTTCTATCCAATTTTGCCAGGCAATTCACAAAGGATTCCCTTTAGTTATAGCCGCTGTTCTGCTTATATACTCTGACAATCCAAATGCTGCCTGGCGAAAACCAAATGGGTGTAGAGTTGATACACACTAATTGATATACGCACGCAAATGTCTCAGAAAAACGAGAAATTCTGATTATGAAAGCAGAATAATTGCATATTTTATCCAATGTCTTCAGAACACCCTTAAAATTGTAGCCTTAATGGTCAGACAAATTGAGAATAATTAGCTGCAGAGTTGTGCGTAAACGATCCCTTCTTTGTTTAGGAATGCCACTGATGTACGATAGATCAATGAATTTTGAATGACTGCCGACGAGAAATTTCTCCTATCAACGCGCAAAGAAAACTTAACAAAACACTAAGACGCTTCTTTTTTCTTCCATTCCTTTCTTCTTTTTTCGTACAGCCTTTTCTCTTATGATATCCAATCCCACGGCTACAAACGCGACAGTTTTTTCTTGCCTTTTTTTCTGTTCTTGCCACTTTCTTGTGTTGAACAGATCTAAGGCTTGACAGCTACAAGTTCGATCTGTCTTCGTTGTGAGCGCCACAACAGAACATGTGCTTCCTGCTCGCCACCTAGCGGACATTCCACATACACTGTTGTCCTTCTCATCCTGTTCATCTCTCTAAATTCTCCCTGTTGATTAGTCAGTGAGTAATGCTATACTAAACTTTGATTGGTCTGAGTTAACCAATAAGCGTAGCCATTGGTCAGAATATTGTTTAAAACGACATAGCCTCGATATAGAGTATAACTATTGCAGAAAATACATATTAGCTTTAAGTGGTTTTGAGGGAAGTACTTTGTAATATTCTTAATCTTGGCAAATAGGAGAATGAATGAGGAGAGTTCTGATCGATAAAAGGCAGACTTCTATCTCGCCGATAATATGACCTCCTAAATATTTTGTGGCCATATCGCGTTGTTGAAGAATGTCATAAACAAGGATTCGATTGCCAGCGTTCCCGTCCAAATCCAATAAAATATACGCCAATAAAACTGATATGTGTCGGTCCGTGTAAATACTTGAAATGGTAATAAATATAAATGGACCGAATGTGGCCGCATGCGATGAATGATGCAGTATTTATTACAGGCGATGTAGAATTGTTATTGATGATTTTCACCTGTAGATTCAATTAACAACACTGTTAAGTAATCCTGTGCAACAAAACATCTGGCTCTCTGATCAGTCCTGCATTACCTAAGATATAGCGGCGTTCTCCTACGACATTGGATAGGTCCGATAATTGTTGAAATTTGTTAATATGACCAATCTCATACGATGATGATGAAAATGGCGAACATATATAAACTAAAGGGGATTTTAAAATTTGATTTGATTTTTGATTTTTTTAAAAATAGCTTCCCGGGTACAGCAACGAGGCTCCAATGAACAGAAATGAAGGATATTCGTCAATTACACAGTGGATTATCATACAGGAAGGGGTATAAAGCCTACTTCTTTTCGTTTTTTTAATTACCGGTCTACTTTTATTATAAAATTTTAATGTTTTCAGTACAATACGTTTCTTCGGAGCCCTAAATCCAACAAGAAGTCGGAAGTTGGAAGGCCCGATCCGTCGTTCGTACAGAAGAATATATTCAAAACAAATGATTAAACCAAGAAGGCCTATATAGGCCTACACGTGCGATAATTTGTTTTCTTCTCCAGTTTAACTTTCACTTAGGTGTGGCTTTGGGGGGTTAAACTATATATACAGTATAATCAATCCAAATTCCATATTTTATATAGTTTAAGGGAAAGAATACGGTTCGAATCCCGGTGCATGGAGGCAAGCAAATTTTTCTCTCTTCATTTATTCAAAATATATAGGCCTATTTACAGTCTATAAAATTTAAAATTAAAAATGAACTGGCTTTTCACGCACTTTCTCGCGTTACTTGTCATGTACAGGCAGTCAGCCAATGTGTTATCTTTAACGTCACGTGATGTTTCACCTAAAATAAATGATAATAAAGCCAATGGTGCACCTTAATTCGGTATACATATAGTGCATCGACACCTGGACGTGGCTTATATATAGTGGTTAGCGTGACGGCCTACTTAATTCGATGTACTGCTCACGGGTTGGAGTCCGTCTGTTGACCGTCAGGTGTAGGAGTGAGTCACAAGATGTGACTCCGGTAATCCCGAGGTGGTTCTAACAAGGTTTCTCACCGTTTTCCACCGTATTTAAGCAAGGAGGAACTGTGACATGAGCAATCGGTCGTCATGTAAGTGAAATACTCTTGAGTACGTACGACGTTAAACACAAATCAAACAAATCAAACAAACAAACAAACAAACCCGTTTGAAATCAATTTGGTCTAATCATGGAGCTATAATAAGAAAATTGATTATGGAATGGGTACTAGATATGTTTAAGAAGAAACCTATCATTAGCTGGAACATGTGGCCATCTTGGAGCCCTAGTACAGAACCCTCTTGTACTGTGCGATTGATGACTGAGAAACAATAATACTCTACATATCCCTCTCTAAAGATGACACCACTGCCATCGAATGTCTGCTAGTCTTAAAATAACTTGACAGTTAGATCATTGAGGAAACAAGTGAGGCCGAGGCCAGTGATAAAAGTCATCGTAAAGATGGTATTTCCTCAGAATTCTGGGAGAACAGACAAAAAGAAATTAATGCCAAGCTTTATGAAATCTTGTGCGGTAGACAGGGTTCATGCAATCTCCCAAGTTGCACCGAGGAGGTCCCACACCCTTACAGAGAGAGTTTATTCAAAATCACCGATCTAAAGCTATGGATTCCTGACGAGCAGGGGATTTTTTTGTCAGAAAGCTCTAAAAAAAACACAAAGAGTGAAGATGACAACCCATTTCAGCCCCAGCTAGATGCGAATATGTATCTCATTGAATTGAATATATAGTCAACATTTAAGACCCAGCAAGGCTTCTGCTTTTGTCACATTTTAAAGATCCTCCCTCAGATTGGATGCTCATTCAAACTGCATGTTAAGTATCATCAGATATTATCACCAATGATAATGTAGTCTTGGATAGCTTAATATCAACATGTCGTGGCTTGTTGTTAAGCTAACTAATCCTACTTCGATGTAACGTCCTGGGTTCAAGTCCGCCTGTCTACCCTCAGGTTAATGGGGGTCTGACAATCACGGGGGTGGCTTTTACGAGGTTACCTCTCGGTTTTCCACCTTATTCAAGCAAGGAAGTGTGAAGTGGACAATCCGTCATCATATAAGTAAAGTACCCTTGAGTGTGGTGTTAACCCACTATCAAACAAAGCAAATCATCTTTGACAAAGGACGTGTCAGTTGAATGACCCGCGAGACTTTCTTTCGAATGACACAGCAGTCAGCTTCCACCCTGGTAAATAGCTCAAGGAACTGTTGTGCCATGTGTCAACAAGGCTTGATGACGCTACGAAATCAACGTCAGAACACCTGATGATTGGCACAGATTGTGGATCAGCGTATCGCTATCTTACATATTGGAATCTCTAATCATCAAATGAAGATCATCCACAAATTGACCTGGGCCCATATGCTCTCACTCGTAGCACTGAAAAACAAACTGAAAGAGATTTGGAACAACACAAGCCGACGAAGCAAACCCCGATCTGCATATCCATTGCGACGTCTTAGTCTTTGGGTTGTATACAGCACGTACACTTGATATCTGTCTTGCACTTGACCTGGGTAAACCTGGGATCCGCAACATGTGTAAACACCGTGCTGAAACTGACAGGCAGAGGATCATTCGGTGGCTCAGTCTCCTAGTGACCAAGCTCGGCGGTAGGACCCATAAGGATCTCCTGGACTGAGAAATAGTATTCCAAAACAGTTCTTGACGTCAGGTCAGATCAGACAACATGGATTCAAAGTATTCCCAAGAACCAGCGTTTAATGTTAGACAAGGGTGGTTGCACGGTTGGTGCGAGCTATATCCCAAAACAGGAACATGATCTGAAATTCTTCACTCGATCCAGCACGAATAAATGCCAACGCCAAGAAATTAAACAAATCAACCTTCTCTGAATCCCTTGTCAATAAATAGTCCATATTAGTCATACATGTTGAGTCGAGGTACCTGGATGGTTTTACGCTCACTCAAAAATATTTCGGACTAGTGAACTTTCAGACCAGTGGGCGTCCAGACTATTGGACCTTCCCTTTTAGTAAACCTTCTAACTAAAGGGCTTTCGGTCTAGTGAACCTTTTGATCAGTGATCTTTCAAATTGTAAGGTCTTTCATTCTTTGAACTTTCAGACCAGTGGACTTTCAGACTTCTGTGACTTTGGAATAATAAACCTTTCAAGCACTGGATCTTCAGATAAGTTGGCCTTTGGAACAATGAACCTTCAGAAAATGGGCATTCAAACTATTCGGCTTTCAGTCTAGCAGTGGGTTTTCATACTGTTAGGCCTTTGGAATAGTACACTTTCGGATCAGACCTCCAGACTGTTAGACTTTTGGAGTGGCGAACCTTTGATCAGTAGACATTCAGCTTAGCCGACTTATGGACTAGTTTGCGTTTGGAATAGCGTACCTTCGGACCAGCGGACTTTCAGACTGTCAGATTAGTGGGCCTTTGGAATAACGAACCTTCGGACCAACATACCTTCAAACTATTGGGTCTCTGGTTAAATGAGCCCCGATGACTTTCAAACGCTTAAGCACCGCTGGTCTATTGACCCTTCAGACCAGTTAGGTTATCGGTAGTGGCTTTTCGGACAAGTGAACTCTTCGTTCCCACGGGTTTCCGCTACTTACTACTATTGAAAACTGACGTTTGAGAAATATTTTCGACTTGTTTAGGACAGGTTAGGAAATGACTCTTTGATTGCTCAAGTTTACCAACCAATCGTTGCTGTTTGGTACGCCTAAAAATTGTGGCCCTGTGGAATAGTAAACCATCGAATTAGTACGCCTTAATTCGGACTGTTAAGCCTTTGGGGTAGTCCTTTATAATTGCGAACTTTCGGACCAGTGGACTTTCAGACTCGGAACAATGAGCCTTTGGAATAGCGAATCTTTGGACCAATACACCTTAACACAAAGCAGATAGAAACTGTGAATTTGCTACACAGCGCTAAATATATTTATCAGAATATCGGTGTATCTGCAGAAGTGCATGTCTTAGTGATGGCGATTTTCGTATAACGTTGAACGAGCTGATGTGCGCAGTACATTGAGGACTTCCGAGTGAGCATTATATATTTAAGAACTTATGCCAAGACAGGCATATTTCCTAATTAAAATAGAATTCAAAGAACGTATAGATCTATATATGTTCGTGGACATTTTTTTATTATTTCCAAATGTAATTGTAATTTGTCCTACGCCGACTACAACTTTGAGGGCTGAATATCCCTGCACAAAATATAACCAGGCCTACTTTACACGCGAATGATGTTAATTAGACCATGGAGCTATAATAAGAAGGAGACACAACTGACCCACATCAAAGTGTACTATGATCGATTCCGACACAGCTGGA
>JAQQZZ010049428.1:0-10131 GCA_030265115.1 Mopalia vespertina | reverse complement strand
AACACGAGAGATTTGCCCCGGTCCGGCCGTCCACGTGTCCCCTATCGAGCACGCATGGGATGAAATGGAACGGCGATATTGATATTGGACAGTTGTAGTTTGTACATAATATCGCAGGGATGGACAGTTAGGTGTATAATAAGACAATATATGCATGAGAAACCCAACAATTCTCGATGAGCAATACGAGACCAGGTCCATCATCCATTCATTGTCAATTACTTAACAGTCTGGCCAAAGCCGTTCTCTAAATAAAGAGTTTTAAGCCACAAATATACCACGAAGACTATAATCTTTTGGTTTGTGCATCCATGGACATTCTACCGAAATGTGCGTTCCCTTTTTTCAGGACACCTGACGAATGACTTCATCACGTTTGCTGTCGTTCGGAATGTATATTGAAGCCTGACCTGAAATTGTGTAAGCTAGCATGATCTTGTTTGGAAAGGAGACGATAGGATCAGAGCCTCCGTGAGGTGCAATAGTATAAACACCGTTATCTTAATGGGCGTCACTGGCCAGATCGAACAAACAAAAATGCATTTTATATAATGTTTTTTTTTTCATTTAAATTTTAACATAATGCAGGAGTGACCTAAATAATGTCTCATTTTCCCACCATATGCTTTGATAAAGTCTTTTTTGAGTATTGGTAAAAAATAATTGTAGTTTTATTGAATATACATATGTTACGATTGAAGAACAAGAATAAACTTATTTTACCCTGTATATTTGGGTGGAGCGGTTGATGTCTTTGGGAAGACATACGTTACTAATCTTTGACGAAATGACATTGAACTGAAGTTCGTTTAACCTATTTCATAGTATAAAGCGTTATTTTTTTTAATTGTGATAATAGTATTTGACGTCTTACTTACTAATGGGTGTCTTGGTTCAGCGGTTTTAAAAAATGTTTATGGGGTGGTCGGGAAGTATGAAGTCATAAGTCGATGCGAAGATTTTTTCTAACAATGTATTTATTAGAAAACACAAAGCGTTCTGAAATTACAGAAAAATAAACAGTATGTAACCTTTCTTACTTAAAATCATTTAAATCATACACAGTTAGAAATATAAAACAAACAAAAATCATACAATCAAACATTATTCAAGATCAAGAAATAACAACCTATTATCTGTCCTAAACAATGTCTGATTATTTTACGATAAAATAAAACATTAGATTCGAACATAATGTACTCTGGTTAATTATTACAGCTTATCCGACGATAAACGTGAAATGAACTGACGCGATAGTCACTTATTAACGTGACATAATAATATCAGTCTCTTTGAGAACCTGCTGTGCTTTTTATCCGTTCACAGTGAACAAGCTCATTAATATTCATAAGCAGTTACGTCACGCATAACTCACAAAATTACCTATCGCTAACACGACAAAATAAGATATTTTATGCTTACACCATGGCACAAAACGTATTTCAGAGAGTATAGAATACTGATTTATCAATGATAAGTCTTCCATAATTATTATTACAAGAAATGAAAAAAGTTGACAGTTTCCGCACTCAATCAAACATAGATCCAAGTTCCGTCATTATATAGCACATGCTATACTGACGTTACAGCCCGATGCCCTTTGCCTTTCAGATTATCGTTTTTCGGCGAGTCATTATCCGCAAAATGCTTTTTTTCACGGAAACAGCGTTAATAAAAGGAAATGCTACTAGCCCAAATTGCCAATGTATAGTAATTCTTACCTTCATCCATCTTTTTAAGCGTGTGTTATCCGCACACTTCTGAAAGCTTGGCCAATAAACCCCTTCCAGGTTTTCAAATACGGTCAAGGGGTTTTCCCAATTCATTGGGTTTCCCCGTCACGTGACGTGTTTCAGTTTGCCGTTTAAATGTACGACGCGAATAGCAAAAATATCAAAACCCAATACTTTAACATATTAAACAAGCAGTGTAATTCCGAAAAACGATAACTTCGTTTTAATTAAATATTTCAGCATTTATTATGCGAATTTATGCCATCATTATGGTGTTATGGGTTGCCTCGTACATTTTTTGCTTGAGCGTAAAACTGCTTGCAGTCACTTTTTAAAAAAAGAACTTGTCAATATCACCGCTTGTACATCTAATTCACTGGATTATACCGTCGATAGACAACGGAAGAAGGTAAGGTTTGCCCAACAGACTCTATTCAGAACAGCCGTTTCGTGACAGTTTTTTTCCGTTCGAAAACATCTGCTTTATCAGGTTTTTTCGACGAGAACTGACCCATGGTGGAGTCGTTAAAGGAGATAATGGCTGACCTAACCAAACATGGCGACAATTGGAAAACTTCGATTTGAGAGCACAGAAATGCCTCCAAAATAAACAGTAAAATCATTATATTATTCCAAAAACGTATTAATCAAACACGATTTTTACGCTCATAATCATCGACAGAAAGTGCAGCGATGATCGACACGCTGCAGCAAGCGACCTCTCTCTCAAGCATGCCGAGCCAGACTGCCATGCTAACTGTCCGTTGGGGGAGCGGTCAGTACTTACCAAAAACTACTGCAAGGGAGGAGAAATTAATTATCGTTCCTGTAACATTGGGTGAATTAATTCTATGCATGACGGTTACGCGGTGTGGACCGTTTAAACGAAAGAGACCGATGTAAACTCATGTTTTGCAAGGACTTTGACTTTGAAAATGAAGCAATACGTAAATATTTCAAGCAACAGTGACTGCTGGAGTATAAATCACATAAATACCTCACATATGCATTAACAGCATTACAAAGATGGCCGATACACTGTCACATCATGTCGGAACAGTCCGAATAACGGCGAGTTTATTCTACAGTATTTTCGTTGTTTTGGGGTAACACCTTCTTAGATTGAACAGATTCTAGTTTAGAAAATTTGGCAGGTTGAAACACGTCCGGGTAACGAACCCACGACCCTCAGAGTCAGGCACCGAATGGCCAGCAGTAAATGCCGGCCACCTAGACCACTCAGCCATCCGCTTTTATAATTCTACCCTCGCATAATGTGTGTTATCAAATAACCAACTGTGTAGCATAGTGTCTTGTGAATCGACCCTGTGCGGGCTGTGGAAGACATCAATGTACCTGTCACGCACAATCTCTATACAAGAAGATAACCCTCATACCACTTTGTCAATTTGTCAGACATGTAGAGATTGGATTTCCAAATTTGGAAGTTATATGTTAGGAGAGAGGGTAGTGAACATTTGCACACTTGATAAATTCAGCATCAGACAGTAATAATTGAACCGGTCATATCCAAACCGGCTTCAAAAAACAAAGAAATTTTTTTTATTTTGTTTAATTTGGATTTAACATTGTACTTCAGGTTATTTCACCTATACGATGGTGTGCCAGCATGAGACCAATAGCTTTTTGAATGGCTAACATCTTTAAATTTTGGTTAAATTAGGACTCGATCCATGGCTGGGTGTAGGCTATAGACCTATATACAACTTGCCCTAGTATATTAAACACGCGCTTATGTGAAAATCGTAAGAAAAAAAGAACATAAGGTTGTTTACTGATCAGTACAGTCTATTCATTTAACAAGTAAATGTAACAGAACCAAGACCAAAGTATAGACATTTTATAATGACAGATAAAGCGCAAATACGTGTTGTTGTTTACAAAGTATTGTGAAGTTCATCCACGCTGTGATGCGACGAGTATCACTGCGCGCTGAAATCTGTTTTCCGAAATATCGGAAACCAGGCAAGATGAATCGGTGATGCCGTAGAGTTGCGAAGGTAGGTCCTCGAATAATGTTTAGAATGGGTCGACTGGCATAAAACTCCAACAAAATGTCTGCCGCCATAGTATTTTTACGTTTTAAAGGACTAGCTAACTTTCAACAAGAAGTAGTCATTGTAAAAAATAAATCGCAAAAATACGAAGTAATGGATTATTCGATTGCAATTTTTACGATTTATTTAATGTGTATCTTCCTAATTAAGTTATCCATCGCTTTAGTTAAACTGTTTGCTGTGGTTATAAATAATAGATTGGTAGCATGGAGTAAAACTAATATATAAACTGACGCTACAGATGCGATATTTGTATTGCAGTTTGGTTGATCATTTGGTAGTCAAGAGAATAATGCTATTTTGCTGTTTTATTGACTAAAAGAAAGTATTCAATTCTGTTAAACATGATTTATGTTTTATAAATTGCAAACATTAGGTGTTGGACGCAAATGTTTGTATGTCTTTCAATCTATGTACGAAAAATCCAAATGCTGTGTTTAGTGTGATTCGTTATCTGATTTTTTTCAATATAGGGATAGGTGTGATGCAAGGTGAGCCCTATCGCCCATTATTATTTAATTTTTCGTTAATGATCTTAAAATGAATCTTTTAAATAGTGATAATATATCTATTGATAAAGGCCTGATAAGAGTTTTTCTTTTAATGTACCCTGATGATATGGCACTAATAGCAAACAGCGAAGAAGACTAACGACAATTGCTTTACAGTTTGAGTGTACATGGCTCTACATGGAGAATTAGTGTTAATCCTGATAAAACAAAAATTAAATCAAGTTTGTGGCCAGACAATCAATTTGTAAAATTCGATAAAGTGCCCACCATTTAGAAATTGAAAGTGGCAGATATGTAGATATAAAAAAAGTGCAACATAGATTATGTAAAGTATGTAAAAATAAAATAGAAGACAAGTTTCATTTTATTTTTAAATGCCCAGCTTATATGGACCTACGGGATAAATATATTAAAATGTATAATTATAACAGACATACTGTAACAGTATTAAAAGTAACACTGTAGTCAGAAAAAATAAAAATCTTTAACCCCCTACTAACCGTTAAACGAGATCGGAGGTGATACAATATAAGCACACTATTTATTACTAAAATGTCATTTCGTTACCTAAAATTTATATTGCAACGTTTCCCGTTGTTGTTATTAGTGAAAAAGCGCTCTAGGCGGCCAAAGAAATTTGTATCTAACAGTTATATGTATGTAATTAAACTTGTCGTGCCCAGTTATCGTAGATGGGACGCGTATGCTGTGGCGCGTCTTTGTTTACATAGGTACCCAAGTAAATACAAATTTTTACTTTGATTTTAAAGAAAAATTGGAAAAATTATCAGTTTATGTCAAAAATGGGAAGTTCATTACTTTTTCTATCTGGGGAAAAATACAGAAACTCGCCGATTTTCCTGTTATAAATAGTTTTATTTACGACTCTATCTGAAGAAATCCTTCGAAAGAAGGAAGAGTGCCTCGCCGATAATACAGTGCTATAATTTGATATATGTATGTAATTGTCATATGCCAAGCAAGTGTTCGCTACTTACTTCATTTTAAATACTATAAATCCTGGTATACAGTATACTAATATATGTTCGCCCATGAAATCATGTTTCTGTATTTTGAGCTTTTCATTAGCTTTGATCTGTTATCATCTGTCAAGCAAATACTATGCAAATATCCATGTACGTCAATGAACTGTATTATGGTCTATATAATGCATCTTAATGATGTGCTACAAAGAAAGCGTTTTAAAAAAGCGAAAGAAAAAAAAAACTCTCTCCAGCAATTATGCATTTGCACGACAAGGGGTCAACTCTACAGGTCAATTTTTTCTACACTACCGGTTAATTCTACATTACCAGTTGATTTGTGCTACGCTACCGGTTAAGTTCTACATTACCGGTAATTGCTACACTACTGAAGCAGATGAAGGTATCTACCCTCATCCTGTAAGGACCAATGTAGATGTGGTCTGGAACAGTAGTTGAATCAGAGGCAATCAAGTAGGTGTTGAGTTTAATTATGCTGCCATCATTTTTAGATGTAAAGCGATTAACGTTAGTTGTACCTTGACCACGGAACTCAGCGCAGATCTCCTCCTCTGACAGAGAATATTGAGCCAAAGTGACGTGTTGGAGCAACGTGGCTATGTGGCACCCATCTGCCAACCAAGTTGCCCCTCAATGACAAGGATCTCATTCTCCTCCGACACGGGACTTAACCCACGGCAAACAGACAGCCCTTTTCTCGCCTTACATGACTCATTTCATTTCACAGACTCACTTAGGACCATCCTCGGCGCAAATTCACCTTTTACCAGATTGTTAAAACAAAATGATTTGTATATATAATTAATACCTACTGATAAATGAGCGTACAACGTATATAGCGGAAGACAACTTCGGATCTTAAATAGGATTGAGTTAATGTGATTGTAGAAACAATGTTGTGTCTAATGTTTTATGGAGTATGACGCTTTCGTCAAGGGCCTGCGGCCGTGGCTTAGTGATAAGCGAGTGCGCTTACTAACCCTACTTCGATGTACCGTTCACGGGATCGAGTCCGCCTGTCGACCATCAGGTATATGAGTGAGTCACACCATATGGCTCCGGTAATCGCGGGGGTGATTTTTACGAGGTTTCCTTGCGTAATTAGGCAAGGAACAGTGTGAAGAGTACAATCCGTCGTGATATAAGCGAAATACCCCTGAGTACAACGTTAAACCCCAATCAATCAAACAAACAAACAAATAATTTTTCGTCAATATGCTCTTGCAATTGGATAATGTAAATCTCGTTTAAAGACTTCTCAATTGTGTTACTGGAACAGAAACCATGACCTTATCTCCATTTTTTGAACCAATTGGACTTGCAAATCGTGTTTAACCTTGTCGTTTTATCGCGATAAGTATTGACCCAAATAAACCAATTTGAGAAAACAGTCGGCACAAAGGCGACGGAATGGGATGACGAATTTACTTTTGTCACAGTTGGATCAAAATTAAGAAAGTGTCATAAAGAACAACAAAACCAACATGTTTATTGTCCGGGAACACGATTTCAGTATATGTATAACACTGCAGTAAGCGATAATAACTGGGGAATTTATCCAGCAAACCATCTCCAACTGTTTTCTATGTAATAAGATCGCGGCTCAAAAAGAGGCTATACTCCCAGATAACCTCCAAGCATCCAAATAGTCAGCGATCCTCGAGACATTTTGACTTGGCTTTGGACCGAAATTTCTTGGGGGTTTTCTTATCGTTTAAAGATAAGAGGAAATTGTCAAAGGATCATATGTTGGGAGCTCTTTGTATGTGTAACATAGATAATGGTGGAAGCTATCCTAGACACGTAAAACGAATAAAAACGAGTTGAATTGTCCTCTGTTTTCCTGTATTCACGTTTAAGCGATTTACGAACGACTTAGTGTAAGAATACATCTGCCGATAGGATGACAATGACATGTAACAAGAAAGCAAGCAAACGAACAGCAGCAAAGGGTGTGTAAGCAGTGGCCTGTGGGGCGTACTAATTGTAACTATCAAGAGTGCAGTGTAGCCGGTTTTATTTCGGGACTGATTATAAGTATAACGGAAAGAACAATTCTCGGTATGCACAACGGGCAAAGAAACAGCAAGGACTTTTCATGTTGATAGCTTCGAGGTAGACTGTGATGCCATATATTTCACAGAATCTCCTCATAAAATATTATAGCAACGGAAAACACTCAAAATCTGTCTTAGCTTGTGAAAATATATTTTGTGTTAATTTATTGAACAATTTAACCTTGATGGGTGACATGGAGATTAACACTGTGGTCGCCACTGCCCAAAGAGAAATGTTGAGTTTGAACCGTGTTGCCATTGACCTTGACGTTGACCGTGTAATCCCCGCGGAATCCCCTGACAGTGAATGAGGAACCCTTAGAGAGATGGTGAACATCGTGGGTTTTCCATTCCCCATGAACCAAGTTCAAAAATCTATGACCAGCAGCGTTGACCTGGAAGACACAACAACATAAAGACAATTAGATTGCAATTCAACGTTAGGCAAAGATGCTTGAGCACATTTTTAACCAACTGGCATGCTTAGAATCAAATGTTTAAACTGTACAAGACCATGGGGAAAATATGTTACCGTCACCAGGAGCCGATATCATGAAGCAGTTTTTGATTTAAGGGATAATCTGACAATATAAATTAATTCCTTACTTTTGAACTCAAACACTGCATATTTAAGGATTATTATCCTTAAACCATAAAGTAAGTATCTAATAGGCAATAACTGCCATATCTGCTCAATACAATCTTGAATTCGTGACTATAGATTTTCACTTCAGTCAGTATTTGCTTCGTGAAATTTAAGTACCCAACAAAATTCATATTCATACACTTCGTAGCAATAAAAATTGAATTTAATTCAGAAATCTTAAATAGGAAAGCTATAAAATAATAACTTATTATAATGAAAACAGGTGATCGTTTGAACATTCAGGGATGAATATAACCTCTAATTAATGGCGTACACTAAAATCCTGGCCTGACACGAGAGCGGCTGCCTCTCCACGCCAATGATGTTGACTCCAAAATCCCCACAACATTATTCCGTGTACGGCGTGATGAGAGAAGAAAAGTCGTAGAGCATCTCCTAAGAAATCAGCCCGTTTATTCACATCGTTAGACTGGACATCAAGTTCCGTGGACCAGATTGGGAGACCAGCCTGGGCGAGTTTGTCCAAACGCGGCTGCAACACAGAGGTAATTGAAATTATCGATTGATAGGTTGGTTTATCTATTTTAATAGAATGTAGATCGGTGTAACAGTGAAAGCTTCACGAACTTTGTGTAAAACTTTACGCAATTTGTATTTGGCAAAATTGATATCCCTCCGACAATGCCAAGTGTATAGGCCTACAGCATAAGAAATAATTGGTTTGACCCCTTTGGTTTGATTGGGGTTTATCGCCGTATTTAAGGTTATTTCAATCACAAGACGGAGTGCCAGTCCAATGGGTAAATGAAACCACCCTCGATGGCATTGGCAAGAGACAAAGACAAGACAGGACAAATACAGGACAATCGTAAGACATGCAACAAAGAAATCACAAACAGATCGGCTAAGTGGTGTACGATATGAGCTGTCTACAGGGGTTTTATCTATGTATATGCATGGATAATATTTGCAATGTATTTTAAGTTTTGTTGGAAAAGACTCTTACACTGATTCCACTATTAGCTATAGTGTGTGACAGCAAACGTTTTATTTATAAAGCAACATTTCCGAGACAACGTTACAGAACTATATTCATTTAAATGATAATGACATATTATATAACAATGCAATCGTGGGTATACAAACGTGGAAATTTTTTTTGTAGTTATATGGTTCCATATGTAGTTATCAGAATATCAGTTACCTTTTATAATTACAATTTTGTGTGGCTAAAGAATGAATCAAACTGTCTGCAGCATGGTTTCTATCATAACCTACCAAAATGACATCCGGCCCTGGCCACTGGTTCAAACCAAAGTGTGACTGAACACCAATTCCTCCAATATGTGTTCCAGAAGATTTGTAGTCGCGTGCTTGGGCTAAGTAAGCCTTAAACAAACATAATTTTATGAACATATGAATATTTAAAGCAATATCAGGCAGTACATATATATTTGCTCACAATATACCAAATTGTGATGTAACTCGGAAGACTACCCATGACCTTTTCTCAATCTTAAACGCCATCAGCGTGAAACACTGGGGCATATTCCACTTGTATTTCCTAAATGGCTGATTGCCTCAGATGAATGCAAAGACCTTCACTAAATTTTACATTTACCCCTTTTACGGCCACCCTCATAAATGAAAAGATAAAAACTTACGTCAGTGGACTGTGGAGCAGCAACCACGTTGTAATCATTCAAGAACAGTTTGACGCTAGAGTCAATAGAATGGACAGTTTTGAATACTCCCTTGGTGTAGTTTGGATCGCCTAATTTAGTGGCATACCAGTTACCGTGCAACATTTCGTTGTTCACATCCCAATGTTCAACCCTAGAAGTAAACCTCTCACGGTTATCATTTCCATTGGTGTGGCACACCTCATGGGATACCAATCAATTGCTCAAATGAATACAATTAATTATCAATATCAAATGGCAACCGAAAAAACAATGGTGGCGAAAGAAAAAAAAATGTAGGAATGATATACTTATGTCTCTAGTTAAAATTTCTTCTGATGGTTTGTTTGATTTGGGGTTTAACGTCGTACTCAAGGGTTTTTCACTTATATGACGGGGGACTGACACCTTCACACGGTTCCTTGCCCAATTACAGTGGAAAACCTTGTAAAAATCAC
>JAQQZZ010049406.1:0-10131 GCA_030265115.1 Mopalia vespertina | reverse complement strand
CGCCTCTTACGATCGACCGAGGAAGCCGAGGGAATATTCTGCAGGGCCATGGCCCACCCGCTCCCTCACGGGGCTGCAACTTCTGACCCTGGATACTTTAAAAATGTTTTGGTTTGTTTCATTGGGGTTCAACACCGTTTTTAAAAAGGTTATTTCACACACGTATATGACAGCATGCCAGTCCCATGGGTGAAGGAAACCTAAGCTCAACGCGCCCCGGGGCAACACCGGTTGAACAGTAAACAGGATGTGGCCTTCAAGCACCTGCTATCCTTACTGTTAGATGAATGTTATTGTTTTGAATTACATATAGGCTATAGCTAGCCTAGTTTTACCAAGCCTCTATTGCTTTTGGTTTTCACGCTACTCAGGTCAGATGCAGAAGGGATTATATTGAAAGCAACAGTGTCGTGTTACTATTAACATGACTTGCTTCATAATACATTGGGCATTAATAAATAAATTATAAGCAAGATCCACACAACAAATGACAGAGCAGGCTCGGCATGGTAAAACATATCTACGCTACTCAAGTCTTCCTAACCTTTAGAAATAAGCGAACGCTACCATGATTCTGCACTTTATCTTCCAATGTATATCAATTGCATTGCCTTATCCTGACTTAAACCATCTCGTTGTCTTCCTTGAACACTTTTGGGTTAGACCTACCCATAAAACAACCACTTGACGTCCATTTTCATGTCAAAATCAATCATTTTTCAGCAGTACCACACTATAATGTCTTCCCGTGGTAATAAAGTCATACGGATTCAACGTTATTTGTTATTCAGAGGCAGACCTTATTTCTTAAGTTTTGGTACAGCTGCACCTTATAGCTCTATTGACTGTTTAGTCTATAAGATACGTATTCGCATCTAGGTAAAACAACGCTATCTATAAGCTTAAATACAACACTATCTGGCATATATCAGGTCCCTAAACAGCATAAATATCTCTTCCCTAAGCCACCAAGACAAGACACTGTTCCCTGACTTTACCCTTATCAAAAGTGACGTCTCTTTGCTTTCTGAAGTAAGTAAGGCAATCAATAATAATTTATTTGTTTCCCATAACCCTACCAACCTAACAAAATCAAGGTAAAAAAAAAAGATATGTCTGCACTTTTTTGGGGGGTCTTTTTTTTTAGAAAAGGGACATTCACAACCTCCTCATAGAAAAGGCATGTGATTTTGTTGTTTTATCTAAGAATACACTACCCTTTAATAAAGGGAAGTGGCCTACAGCAAGGCCTAAAATAACAATTTTAAATATTTTTTTTTTAGATGTACTGAATGCTTTAAGTCTTATGACAGAATTTCAAACAAAAGTGGCTTTTGTGTTATCAGTTTAAAAATAAAAAGAATAAATAAATATAATAAAAATCCCTACCTACCCACCCACCCACTTTTTTATATTCTTGTTACTGGAAACTAATATATTATTATGGATGATCATGACCTAAGGTCGATTGGAGGAACAGAAAAATGTCCTTTGTGTGCTATTACTACATCATTGTACATGGTCATGAGGTCACCAAATTTGTCACTTAATCATCATGACTTATTGATGTTTTACGCCTTGCTTAATGGTAGCCTATTTCAGGTATATATGGGGACAGTGTATTCCAACAATAATTGACACTAGCATAACCACAAAATGTGAAGTGATTTGATAATGATGGTGAGTTAATCTTCCTCCAGTGCTCACTTAATTTAGACAACATTGCTACTCTCCAAACAAACTTCCTTCAGCCAGAGGGCTAATCATTATGAATACCCAGTGGTCGAAATGTTGCCTGTCTACCGGTCATTGACAAGTTGATCTTTACAAGCGACAGGTAAAAATAAAATCCGCCTTTGGTTATTTAAAATACAGAATTAATGTATTTTTTTCAATTCTGTGTTAATTGATCAAAAAGACTAGTGTGCTCACCTATTCTCTGCTCAATGGAACATTATACTCATGAGTCACCAGAGTGATCTTTCAAACATTGAGGTACCGTATTCATATTGGTAAATAATAAAATTATATGATCATTAACTTGCCTCTAAGTGACTGTAAGCCCTATTCTACTTTACACACTAAAAAGAAAAGAAGACTGGTAGAAATTGACAGGGGACAGGTAGTAAATAAAACTACATGTCTCTTAGGACAGGTTGAAATTTTTAAACATTTCAACCCCTGATACCGTACTTAATGTAAGGTATAAAATACTTATGCTTTGAGATACATGTACGATCAGTGCTAAAATAGTCTAGTTTTACTATCCCACTCTCATGTACAGTCTGGATAATGCTAGGCTCGACATAGAAGACTGCGAGACGGTACAATATATAAAGAAATTAAGTTAGATATAAGCTTAGAGAAATGTAGGTCTAACTATAAATAAACCCGACAAGCAAATTGTCTCTCTGAACATTAAAAAAAAAAACATCTACATGTAAATAAACCGGTATTACTAAAAATATAAGCTTAAACAATAATCCAGAACTGGAACTACCTGTGTACTTTAGTCTAATGAATAACACCTCAGTGCTAGAAATTTTCGCAGTGGCTCGATATACCACCGCAGTATTACATTTTCTTACCAAGATGTAGGGACTATATGCCTACAACGTGTGGGCCTAATTTGGCCTCTCAGCTTACCTTTCAATCCAGATAGCTAGAATCTCTGCAGACGTTTTGAAAACCTTGTTATTAATCCGATAATAAAAATCCTAGCAGGCCAATAAAGCTAAAACTGTGTGACGGAACAACGCAGGCTTACGTATTATATCGTATAATATACTGTACTATTAAAGCGGTAGACTCAGTACCGGTACGTCAAAACGAAAGAACTAGGCTAAAAGGAACACGTTTGTTCCCGTACCACATAAAAACGTGTATACGAAACCGCCTCACCTAAATTTGTCATAACTTGTCGTTGTGTACCACAGCCGGGGTGCGATTATGTCGGAATGATTTCACTTCCTTGTATTTCATTGATCAAAATCTTCCGCTGTATCATTTTTCAAGCTCAGCACAAACTTCGTGAAACAAATCCGGCCTACAACGTCTGACTGACGGCTCAAAGGTTGCTAGCTGAATTCTTCCGGTCAATGAGGCGCACGAGGGGAGGATTGAATTTATTAATTAATTTTATTTCTTGTTGGCCAAAACAAATTAATAAATCAAGGCTTTGCTTCATAAAAAAATATAATGATAAAAAAAAAATATATATATATATATAAAATTAAAAAACGCGAGAATTCACACTTTTAACATTGTTAATTAGTATTTAAATAAAACGTAATAACCAAATATAACTAGAAAAATAACTAAATAATTAAATAGACTTTATTTTTAATTACTTTGAGGCTAAAGAAAGCAAGCTTAGGATGGTCCGATAACGGTTCACCATGGGCAAACATATTGGCCGATATGTTTGGCCGTTATCGGTGGTCCGCAAAAGTATTGCTCGTAGGCCGTATAGGCAAACATAAGCTCGACGGATCGGCGAAAGACGAAAAGGAAATGGTCCGATATTGGACCACCTTATCGATAGGCCTATTGAGTTGAGGCACCCTTAATCAAACCATGGACGTTTCAACAGGATGAGACTAGATACCGTCAAAATTATTTTTTTTTTTAGTATCTTTAATTTGTTTGTTAATTTAATTAATTGGGACGTATTCTGATATCTTAGGAAGAAACAAAAGGGATATGCATTGATCTATACAGAAGATATGACAGCCATAGAATACAGTCCCGGTTCATTTATAGCCTACAGCTGTAATTCACTGCGACGGCCGCACAATTTTCGGCGATTTACCGAATATCACTAAATTCAAAATGCAGGTAAAACGATGAAAGTTTTAATCAAATGGGTTTCAAGGTCTGAAAGGCACATGTCCAGTGACGACGTGCATGCCTATTGGTCGTCGACTCCATGGTGTCTCATTATCAGTTAGTATATTTTATGCATCTTCCCGAGGCAAGGTGCATGGAAAAGAAGATCGTCGCATAAAGCCTTTCTTCCTTTCTTACCTTGCCTCCATAGGCGATACAACCTGAGTTAGCTAGAGATTACAGCAGCTACTGTTGGATGACCTCTCTTTACTCTGCCCAATCAGATTGGGGCTTTCTTAGAATAAGAAAGAGTCGGTCTATACACAGGATGACAAGTAGGCTATACATGTAATATACATGCCCGCTCTTAGTCTCATTAACGAGTCCTGACATCATCACAGACAGGTTAATTGGCAGTGGCGCCACGCTTGTTTGTTGTATAGACTTTGATGTGTAAACGCCTTTTTCATTGTTCTACGTGTTTCTACCATTGTCCAATTAAATTTTTGCCACATTTTCCCTTCGAATTACAGCAAGGGATAGTAATGTGGAAGTCTTCCTATTCCCGCGGCTTTTCGGGACGAAATCCAGTCTGTACACTGGAAGTAGCGTCAGATTACAGTTTTCACAATCATGGTATTTCGAGATTCGTCCGTTGTGGTTTCCGGTGTTAAGGAATACGAGAAAAGAACAGTCACAACATATACCATTGTAGCCTTAGAAAATATTAGGAAAGCTGGTGGTTTTGTAAAAAAAAAATCTCAATATTTGTCAGTTAAAAAACCGATACATTTTCGCCCTCATACTACAGCTAGAGGAAAAGTTTAGTTAGAAACTAACATGGAATTATCTGGCAACCAGTCATGGAAAAGGCCACAGTGACGCTCTCGGAGGAAATATAAAGTGCATGGTACATCGAAAGGTTCTTACTAGGCAAGTTGTTGTCGCTGATGCACAATCTTTGCAGATGCAACCAAGGCATCGACTCAGTATGCCAAAGTCATTTATTGTACACACAATGACATCGATGGCAAGCGTAATGAGCTTACCTTTGAAGAAAATTGGTCTTACACCCCACCAGCTCGTGGTATAATAAACATTCATCAAATATCGAGCAAGGGGGACACCCCAAAAAGAGTGAGGACTGCCTAAAATTTACATGTAACAAATGGTTCCACAAATCCTATATATATACTAAAGCTAAGAACAGTTTATTTGTAACAATTGCCTATGAGTTATATCAGATCTGACAAAATGTGCAAATTGGCTCTGCTAGTTACACATCTCTCATTCAATATGTGTTAAATCAAATTATGATAAATGAAAGTTGTTTAGGCCCCTGTGGCCCATAAATGATCCATGGGAAATTACTCAATAGGTAAAATGGTGTACAAAAGCTACTGACATATAACAGTAATTATATTTGTTGGAATTCGTCTACTTTGGTCATCGTATGGCTTATGCTACCACATGAACCTTCTTGTATCGTTAGAATAATCTTTCATCCTTACAAATTGTGAATGTAGCAAAATAAACGCTTCTCGTTTCATGTTAAAATACATAATATTTTCCTCAATTGTCTATTCTTTGGTTGTTATTTATGTAACTTGTATCCGCTCCTGTGAATGTCAAACCAGTACATCTTAGCCTTACTGTAAATATCGAGGAAGACCAAAGCATTATCAATGATGTTCCTACAGTTGGAGGTTGAAAAATCGTATTCGTGATTCCGTCAAATAGGCCTATATATAGCCTATAGGCCTATATAGGCCCTATAATTTTTGTGATTCCGTCACGAACATGTTTCCGATAAATTTGGAAACCACAAGTTTAATTTGAGGTTGAAGTGGATGTTCCCACTTCGACAAACATCACTCAGTTAAATTATATACAGAGCAAAATGAGGGGATTTTTTTAATCAGACGAAATTAAATATAGATGCCTGTGGGTAATATATATATGCAGTGTCCATTTTATCGCGATTCCGTCACATAGGCTTGCTGAACACCAAATTTGCTAACATTGTTAAATGATTGACAGTAAGAGTGTATATTATATCTTTCCGTTGCTATCCAGCATTTAGCCAATTACATGACTTAACAATTGTCATTTTGAATTGCATACAGTTTCTCAAGTTCGTTTTTAAAACCGTAGATATCGACGCATCTGTGATTCCGTAACATTTCTAAAATAAATTATTTCTCAACAGTACCCCTCAGTTGGACTCAATAGGACCTACTTCAGCACTTATTATGTCATGATCATCAGTGATGATAATAAATGCTGATGTTTAGTCCAGGATATAAAGTTATCAATCGTTTTTCGGAATCACACAATGTGTGATTATCAACACTCGAGGTATATATCATACAGATTGTCTTAGGCCTATATTCTATTAAAAACAGCCCTAGACCGTCTTCGATCCTATACGGTATGAAATAGAATTTTTGGTGCGAATGCAGAATTCGCCTGTTGAATATTACGAGCTAGTTTCTTTCTATTTTGCTAGTAATTATAGTTTGGGACTCCCAACTTCCCGCCATATTTCGTATAGCGATGAGCGCCCCCTGGAGGATAAGCTATCCTCCGAGCAAAACTCCACGTGACATTGACGTAGCTAAACAAATTTGGAAGATGGCAGCTGGAGCGAACTGGGGCACCCTACCCAGTGTAATTATTGTGGAAATATTATCATATCTTTCGAGAAAAGACAGACTAAAAACATCTTCAGTGTGCAAACGATGGAGAAGCTGTCTTTATCATCCAACATTGTGGTCTAAAATATCGTACAGACTGAGTACGCAGTTTCGACAGCAGGCAAAATTCTTGGCTGACACTTGCGGACGTTTTGTGCGTGAAACCACTGTGGAGTTTAACTCGCATAGCGCCACAGAAGTTCGGGAATGCTGCCGTATTTTGAGTATTTTGGCGAATAACAAAAACACCCAGAGCCTGTCTTTAAAACCTTCAAGCTGCCACATTGACTGGCCAACAACAGCGGGTTCTGGCTTACTTGACAGGCAAGTATTTAGTCAAAATTTATCTACGTTTTATATCATCAGTTAAAACTCTGCACGAAGTAGGTCAGTTCTGTTTTGGTAATGACGTATTTTGACAGCTGGATATATGCGGAAGTAAACAATGTAGTATAGTACAGCAAATTCGGAAAGTTTAACCTTTCTGTACTCATTAACTTTCATTAAAAAGTATGTCAGGTGTGACATGATAAATATTTTCTGTAAAAGGCTAAAAATAAAAATATAACATCCGATATACGATAGTTCGTGTTTGATGGGTAGGTTAATTTTAGTAAAAGCGTTTGAACAACAATCGAAACTGTAATCACATGAAGTCAAATGGGGGGAGGGGGGAAATCGAACCCACGACCCTCAGAGTTAAGCACCGAATCGCCAGCAGTAAATGCCGGCCACCTAGACCACACAGCCACCCGGCCTTCTACAAAAATAGAAGGTTAGTCAGCTGGGGTCTAGGTAGCGGACGTTCACTACCCCTCTGATAGGAGAGTGACACAGCTCCCAAAGCTGAAAGCAATGAATAATTTTTGTGTCTTTTAGAAAGTGAAGATTAACAGTATTTTCGTTATTTTGGGATAACACTGTCTTAGTTTGAACCGATTCCAGTTCAGAAAATTTTGCAGTTTGAAAATCTTCAACAATCTTGTATGTTATTGGAAGAGGTTGTGGCTTATTCTTGTCGGAGATGATTGATTGTTTCATAAGCAAATTCACCAATCTGAAAGTAAGAGTTTTGAGGCTTCCGTTTTTGAGTCCTGAAATCTTCCGGTGAGGCTCGACGACTGTCTTCAAAACTTACCGAAGACTTTCCGTGTTTTCGGTTCTTGTTTGTTTGTCTGATTGGGGTTTAACGTCGTACTCAAGGGTATTTCACTTATTTGACAACGGACTGTCCATTGTCGGAAAGGCGGAATAGAAGATTATTAAAACTATCTTCAATTATTACAGTGCCCTCACACACGGAAAAAAAATGAGTTAACTGTAGTCTATAACAGCAACTCTCGAGTAACGTCTCTCTACCACACCCAATCAGATTGGAGCTTTCAAATGTAGATATAGACACACCACGCCAATGTAAATTAACTGGTCTGCGATGGTGTCAGGGTTTTCCGTCTGTGGAGGCAGGATAGGACTTGAAGACAGGCTTGATACGAAGACCTTGTTTTGGGAAGATGGGAGAAAGTATGGTCTTCTCCGAATTTCACCAACACGCCCACTGTCTGTCGGCAACAGTCCAAACCGATCATACATTCATTGAATATATCCCAAAGAAACCTCTGATCGAGGCATCCAGGCGAATTCATCGTTTGTTTCTGGTCATTCAAACGCGTGACCATCTTCTCTAGTCAAAGAGCTTTATTCCAAGCGACTGTTTGGTTGCGTGGGAACTTCTACGAAGTCAATCAGGTGTTGTATTGCGAGAAGACTCTGCTAGTACAAATGACAACGATAGTCGATAATGAAAGTGGATGAAGTGTTGTCGAAAGAAGGATATGGTCAGGGTATTTAACCAACTCAATGAGAGTATTGCATATGTACCCACCCCTACAGACACCAAATCTGAGTGTATACGCAAATAGTGCTTTACAAAGTTAAACAAATTGTCAAAACTTGAGTATAACATTCAACATATGTCATTAGCGCTTTAACTCGAAACTTGGTCACTTTATCCACCAGGTGGCGTAGCTGTAATTCTACTTATATGCGATCAATCTGCGAAGGGTTGTAATGCAGAGTAGCTCGGAATAGCTCTCGGTTAGCAAAGATGACGTGTGACATGCAAAATAGGCTCTGAAGTGTATCTTGGGCCTAACGCCACTCACAAGAGGAGGCAATCATTAAGATGAAGATTCGATGGTCGTATAAGAAACGTATAGCAGGAAAACATTCCATCACCAGTGTGCAATTGTCTTGTTCACAGTTAACTGCATCTTCGCAAGCCATGCAAGCGCTTTATTCCGATCTACTCTCCAACACAAACCTTGGCGGATCAACGTACCAAAGCCGAATACATATAGCTCCGTTACCTATTAAGTGAAGTGATAGAGAACGGGTATTGTGATTTTAACTTACAATGTGAACGGCTCATCCGATTAGCCGATATTGTTCTATCCGCGCCATTCGATTGGTGCCTATAAGTTCCGACGCAGCCAATGAAAGGCGTCGCTAACTGGCCGAGTTTCGTGTGCACAGTTCGTCAAGTGTTGTAACGAAAATCTTGGCTAGTTAAGATAGTAAATCATTACTGAGCCTTGATTTCTGACGAACACGTGCACGAGACTTCCTCTCAGAACGTGAAACTGTATCTATCTTGTTATTATCTAAACAACAGAAAAAAATTCCTAAGAACACACGATAAAACGGTGAAAGAAGTCATTTTACGCTCAAAGTTCACCACCTCACGCATCCTACATCACGCATCCTAGGACATAAATAAATCAATACAACTACTGTAAATAACTTTAACCACCCACAGCTCTGACGACACTAAATTTCGCAGAATTTAAATTCCAACATCTGGAATAACCAATACATCTAAAAAAACAAAAGAAGCTATTTTCTCAATAATTGCCACAACAGAGTTTACTTTTTCAAATATCCAATCAAAATAAACTATTAAGAGTATCTTGTCTAAATATTCATACACACTTTGATTGCTTCCCACCAAAGTTGTTTTTCAGACAGTTAGTTGAACAGTCGAGGCCATAGAAATGACATACACAACTGCAGTCTGACATGCCCAAAATGACATAAATTTCTTTAGCGATGATACTGTTCTGACCATTTTCGGAACAAACCACTCCATTTGTCCGCAGAAGCATTGAATAGCAGCTGGTCAGTGGGCGTACCGGAGAATGTAAAGGCTGATTTTACCAAATTCTGCAAATCTCAATGGAACCTTTGTTAGCACATCGATTCTAACTATTCACAGTCTCTGATTGGAATTAGAGAATCCATTGGTAGGGAAGAAGATTACCCCATCCAGGTTTATGGTATGTATGTGGGGAAAAAAATATTTATAACACATAAGTTTATCCCAGGGCCGTGTTTAACATGTATATGTTTCTCACTCTCAAGTCTGAGGGATTTTCTAATAGGAGAATAAGCTTGGCTCACACCTTTGGAAGTTGTTGGAGGAGACATAATTGGTTGTTGTTGTAAAGGTGTGGGACACTATTTTCTTTACAATGACAACAAGCTGAGTAGCTAGCAGGTCCACCACTAGAGGCTTTTTTTTAAAAATATATGCTCATAATCCCAGTCAAAT
>JAQQZZ010049395.1:0-10132 GCA_030265115.1 Mopalia vespertina | reverse complement strand
TCGTTTGGAAGAGGCAATAAAATCGCAGACGGCTCGAGAGATAAAACAGTTTTGGGACACGCTCAATTCTTGAGAACTGTATATTAAGATGCACGTACATATATTATGGTACCCACTATTTCGTATGGCAGTTGTTAAGACATCTCGCTGATAAGTATAGCGTGGGCAATGTAATAAGTAATGATCGGCAGTTTCGAAATGCGAACCACATGAACATCTCAAAGTGTCTGATACAAAATTGTTGAATAGGTCGTCGTTGAGAGAGCTGCATGCATTTCTCATGCGACAAAAGTTTGAAATACGGTCGCCCAGGTAGTACAATGCTGGAGGTTTGGCCAATCTATATATACGTGAGAAGTTTGTCTTGAATTTAAATTGATCTTCACTAAGTATAATAGGTTCTGGTAATGGATTCCAGTCGCGTACAGTTGTAGGAAAGAACGACTTGCTGAACGCAGCTGTTCTACACATAAATGTAGTAAGCCTGTTTGGTCGTCTTTGTGGGTAGGGATTTCTGACAGAAACAGGAAGGTTATTTTGTAAGTTGACGTTGGTCTCATCGTTTAAAATAGATGAAACGCGCATAGGCGGTGAATCTTACGGCGCTGTACAAGAGTATGAAAACCGGATTCCTCGTATAATAATGAGGTAGCCACACTTTCGTTAGACCAGTTATAATGCGAAGACAATCTTTCTGGAGTGATTCCAAAGAATTAACTTGGTAATCGGTCAGATTGTCCTATACAATATCTGCATATTCGATCGATGCTCTTATAAAGCTTTTGTACATTATTTCAAGACATTTACGATTAAGACGATATTTGACGCCGCGAAAAAGAGAGATTTTAGTATGAGCCGTCGTAATCAAATTATCAATGTTTGTTCCAGTTGCCACTGCTATTAAAAGTAAGTCCAATATGTTCGTGGGTGTCCCAAGAGTCAATAACATTACCCATAAAGCAAATGTTTAATTGTGACGGGGCTCTGCGTCTGGAAGATAACAGGGATTTGGTTTTTGAGACATTAAAGTTTACTTTCCAGCGCTTTGCCCAAGACTGAATAGATAACAGATCTCGCTGAATAGATTGCGAGATGACAGGACAAAGCAAATCATCAGACGATACATAAAGACACGTATCGTCAGCGAAAAGTCGAATGTTGTTAGTTATATTACTGGGGAGATCATTTGTATAGATAAGAAACAACAAGGGCCCCAAGACAGAGCCTTGAGGAACTCCTGTTGTTAAAGACTTAAGGTTTGAACTCGACCCGTGTAATACAACTCGCAGTTTAACAATTTTCCATTTATGCCGATTGAGCGTAGTTTGGCTTCCAATGCGTCGTGCCACACACGATCAAATGCTTTTGATATATCGAAGAAAAGAAAAAGAAGTTCTTTTTCCTTCATCAAGGGCCTTGGCAAGATCGAAATATATGTCTAACAGTTGGAAAACTGTTGATCTGCCGGGTTGGAATCCGTACTGATTAGTTCGAAAATTTGCTCATGCAACTGGGTAAGGAAATAGGGCGATAGCTTTATACAAGAAAGGCGTCGCCAGACTTGAATATAGGTGTCACATTTGCTATTTTCCAGTCAGATGGAAAAGTACTGGTTTCCAGCGAAAGATTGAATAAACATGTAAGTATTGGTGAAATCACCACACGAGCTTCATACAGAATCTTGGGTCCCAGGCCATCAGGTCCTACTGCTTTATTTACGTCAATGTAAGAACATCGTCGACGTAAATAACTATGTCACTCATGTGACAGCCACTAAAATCGGGCAAGTCGGGAACAACAGCGTGTTCCGATTCGTCAATAGAACAAATGGCAGAAAAATAGTCATTCAGCATGTTTGCTTTTGAGACGGTATCATGAACATACTAATTGGAGTCATTTTTAAGCGAATTAATTTGACTAAAGTTCGAATTTGAGTTATTAAGAAATGTTTTGCACAATTTCCACCAAAGCTTTTTATTGACATTCCCGCATGTTATATGAGTCGTTCTTTTTACATCGTAACTTCGCTTTGAGCTCCGAATAATGAGGTCACTCGGTTTCGTTGTACTTTGTATATTTTAATGTTGTTTTCAGTTTTACATTTTCTAGATCATTTAAATAGTTTTTCGAGCTATTTTATTTCTACCTTAATGTCATTGATCATCCAGGCCTTGTCGTTTGGGTAAATTGTGACGTTATTGTTAGGTATGGCCTTGGTGGCAGATTCCATTAGTTTGTTAGAAATATAATAACACATCGCGTTTGCATCGTTTCCAAGAGACGCTAAGCCAACCTCCCAATCAACACTCTGCAACTGCTCTACCAGGAATTACAGCTCTACTGTAATTCCATACTAATCGTTTGTATTTTGCCTCGCGTGGTACCGTAGATTTCAGTAACGCGTAAACAGGGCAATGAGCATTGCAGTAATTGGTTAGTATTCCATAGTCAATTATCAATTTTCTGGTGCTACAAACAAGCGGACCCAAGAGAGTATTCGATACAGGGCGAGTAGGTTCAGATATTAACTGAGACATACCAAAAAAAAACGACTAAATTTGAAAATGGCGATTCGAGGAATTGAGTAGGTCTTTATTAAAATCACGGGATATGACTATGGTATGGTCTTTAAAACGATCAAAAGCAACGGCAATATTGTTTTCCAGCTCCTGCCACATTGCGACCTCAGTACGAGGTGGTCTATACACATTGCATATGAGTAAATTGGGTTTGTCAAATATTTCCACCCAAATCATTTCAAGAGAGGAGTGCTCAAGCTCTGGGTGGCGTAAGAATGTCAGTTTATTCGTAATATATACACAGACACCATCCCAAGCGTGTTCACGGTTCCGGTGAATCGGTTGGTGGAAACCAGGAAAACATATAGAGTTGTTTGATACATTACTAGTAAGGCGGCTCTCCGTAAATGCATGATATCAAAGTCGATAAAGTTGGCCACTTCTAGGTCTGGTTTGTTTTTAAGAGCACAAATGTTTAGATACACAAAAGAAAGGCAAGAAGTACTGTGTACTTGTGGGCCGACTTCTTTGTTATGTAGCATGATTTGTCTTATCGACAAGACTGCTTCGTTATGTAGCATGATTTGCCTTATCAAAATACTTCTGCGTTATGTAGCACCAGTGATGTTATCAAAAATACGTATGTGCTATGTAGTAGCATTGGTCTTATCAACAAGACTTCTGCACTATGCATCACCATTTTGTCCTATTGATATGTTATATCTATTTTTTTAATGTTTTTTTTTTTAAATCATAAAATACTAGTAGAAAAAACTACAAGAGTAATAGAACAAAATGTTGCCTTGTAAGGATTTCCACATAACATAGCATCAATCAGATAAACGAGGCAAATCAGAGCAGAGGTTAAGGAGAACATGTACACTTACTTGATTTTTTGCAGACGAATGCATTCCTGGCATCACACCGGTAGCTGTTCCAAAATCCAGACTTGGTGATTATATTAACACATTTCTCCTTGTATGGGTTATTCGGCTCACCTGGTTAGAATGATATTCACAACAATTTATAGCCGTCTATCTGTATTCCTATTCGCAGAGACCTTTCAGAGTTTGTTTCACTACATTATTATAACTGTTTGCAAAGGCAGATAGGAGTCATGTAGAATTTGCATAAAAATAAGTGTGTATAGATTGCAAACAGAGATAATTGGTTGGTTTACGCTGATACATCATTTTACCTGGTTTCCAGTTAAGATACGCAAAGGGAGAACCATCGGTCCATTCCCACCCAACATCTTGTGCCCGATTGTTACCACCAACCCAGACTGCGAATGACGTCATGCTTCTAATACGTCCTGGGGAAAAAATCGTTAAGATTTTAAATTCCGATATTGCGCAGGCTATCAATCCACAAAGTATGTCAAAGGTTTAATGTGTATCATTTGCCTGTTAGAACAGAAGTCTACAGTAGAGTTCCGTTTAATTTCTTCACATTTGTTGATTAAATTCTATTAATATGTCTGCAAATGTGTTCAACAATACAATGCTTCAACAAAATAAAAGAATTTTTTGTTTCTTATTGCGAATGCCCTGCGCTAATAACAGAAGAATAATGACTTACTGACCTATCATAAAGTATTGTTCTTGCAGACTTCCAATACTGGCTAAATCTCCGCCATTGTGTGTACACCATTGTAGAGCATCTAACCAGGATAGTGGTGTTTCTTGGAACGCGTAACAATAACCAAGGGAAGCATCCTCTTCCCAGTTAGGCCCACACCGAGCACTCCACACAACTTAAACAGTAAATAATACCACACTATAAAACGTAACTATTTAACTTTTTGAATGTTTATAAAGACTACAAACTGAATTGAGAAATAGAAACACGCAAAACACCTACAGGCTAATATCAAATTGCCGTGTGAATTTTTAAACAAAATAATTGGGCGTTATATTAAAACTATAGTCAAAATTTGAAGAAAAGATTTTTGTTTTGAATGTATATTATATCAAGTGTTTCAGCTGCATTTTGGAATTTTATATGTATTTTGCTATATAGCAGCTCTTGCAGACATATATATCGATCCTCGGAGGAGGTATGCCAATCTGTCCTTGTTATGCATGTCCAATCCTTCGTAGCTCAGTAGGTTAGAGCGCTGGGCCTGCTAACCAGAGACTCGAGATCGAATCCCAGTGGAAGCAAGTAAACTTTTCTTCTCTACCATAAATATGTAAATGTGTCTTCATTTATTGAGTTCTTATTTTATCCTTACTTGTGCTAGGTGCGAGTGTTGTCCGAATCTGCCCATTGACCGAAGCTGGAAGAAAATATAGTAATGTTACTCGAAAAGCATATTTATATAGGTGGAAGTGGAAAACAATAGCGTTAGAAATTAAAAAATAATTATGTATTATTAATTAGTTATTCAGAGGAATAAGTGAGAAAAAAAACTATGATAATTCTTTTGTCTCTAATAATGTGACTGTTGCGAATCCTTTGCAGTAAGGAATATAGACTAGGTGCCACCAGCTATTATCCAGTTTATTATCAAATGGTACAGACAAAACTGGCTGGAAAAGCTTTGAGGGGATTATAATTAAGTGGTACAGAAATGAACAAGGTGAAATGTTGAAAGGGGCTTGTCATTAAATAGTAAAGAAATGAACAGATGGAAATGTTTGAATGGGTTAGTCATTAAATAGTATAGAAATGAACAGATTGAATGACTTGAAGGGGCTTGCCATTAAATGGTGCAGAAATGAACAGGGTGAAATGTTTAAATGGGTTAGTCATTAAATGGTAGGAAATGAATACATGGAAATGTTAAAATGGGTTAGTCATTTAATGGTACACAAATGAACAGATGGAAATGTTTAATGGGGCTTAATAGGTTTGTAATTGTATTGTATAAAATTGAACATGTGGAAACGTTTAAACGGTTTTATCATTTAATGGCTCAGAATGGAAAGGGGGTAGTGGCTTTAATGGGATTATTGTGAAATGGTTAAGAAATGACCAGGCGGAATGGATTAAGGATATTATTATTAAATGGTACAGAACAGAAAAGGTGTAATGGCTTTAGGGGGTTATAACAAAATGGCTTTACGTGATTTCTGACACAGGAATCCGTTTGTTCCTGTACATGGCATGTCTTTCCATTGCCCCATGTGATCGGCACCATTTACCATAGCTACACAGTTTGATTCTCCATCTGAATGGGGAAATCCAGGGTACCAGTTCACAAAGTCAACCTGTATATTTGTGAAAGAAAACCCCCAAAATAAAGAAAAAGGCTTGCAACTAGAAAGGAATGTGATGACAATCCCTATAGAGAGTACAAGCGTCTACAGTATCTCTTGAAGAAGAGCTCCAACGAGAATGGAATGTAATAACGATCTTCACAGAAAGACAAATGTACACACTCTCCCGTGAAGCAAAGCTCCACAGAGAAAGGAATGTAATGACGATCCTATTAGTGAATACAAACGCCTACATTCTGCCGTGAAGGAAAACTCCAGCACGAAAGCCATGTAATAACGATCACCATAAGGAAGACGAATGCCTACAATGTCTCGAGATGTATAGCTTCAGCAATAACGGAATGTAGTTTAACGATTCTCATAGAGAGTACACACGCCTACAGTCTCTCATGAAGTAGAACAAAAAGACGAACAGATGGCATACTTTTCTCATAGCACTTGACCTTGACATAAAATAAAACCAGGGCCAGCCGGTTGTTAGCGGGATTAATCTAAACGAAGAGCAGCCCAACAGCCAATAAATACTTCAAAGTTAAAAACACATGTAACTGCAGAAATATATTGAACAGCTTGTATATAAGTCACAGACTTGAGTTCACTTACTGGAGTGCTGTCCGGCCATATAAAACTTCCTTCTTTAGCTTGATCATTTAATCCTATCCAAGTCACGGCCGCTGATAATTGCCCTATAGAATATAAATGCATTTGTGCTTTATCGTTACATCTAAATTAGCAGAACAGACAACACAAATTGCTAGTGATATAATTTGGTAGTTATTTCTTCTTTTTTTGCGAAATGAGTTTCGTTGGCTCACATGTTTGTTCAGTTTAGTTAAATTACACTCTCTTTTAATTAATTAGAACGGTCGGCAAAAAGCAAAGACAAATTTAGCTATTAGAGATTCGAACATAGGTCACAGTTCACTTACTAATATGCGTGAATTTGTTCTTAAGACGATCTGTTCATCTGACAAAACCCGATTACGAATATGTTTTCTAAAAAGTAATATTTAAAATCTGTATTAAGGCTTTTTACATCTCACTAAGAACGTAGAAGACAAATGATATTACCATATATGAAAGCTTGTGTATAGTTGTCTGAGATTTTGGCCAAGGCGCCACCAACGTTTTGACAACTTGATGCCGCTTCCAACCATGTAATGGCCGAGTTATTAAACTGGAAACACTGGTTGGAATAGAGATTCCAGTTGTCGTCGCATCCTATTTTGGCTGAAATTCAGTAAAAATATTAATCGTTACGTATCAAAACCACAATTTAATATTGTTTGTTTGAAATTACCAGTCACAGTCATGTAGTCATGTATATACAGTGCAGACGAATGTGCTATCAGAGACGCTTATAAACCAAACAGAGCTTCCCCATGCAGTTCAGAAATTACCTCCAGTACGTGGAGATGGCCGGTTGATCGTATCGTCTAGGGGACCATCAAACATAAAATAACCATCTGGGCTAGTAGAACGCCCGCTGACTGAGGAATTTAGGGGATCATCAGACGCCCAAAAGTCACCTAGGCTTGTAGAACGCCCGCTGACTGAGGAATATAGGGGATCATCAGACGCCAAAAGTCACATAGGCTTGTAGAATGCCCATTGACTGAGTCATCCATGGAATCATCAGACCCCCAAAAGTCACCTAGGCTTGTAGAATGCCCGTTGACTGAGGGATCTAGGTGATAATCAGACCTCAAAAAGCCACCTAGGCTTGTAGAACGCCTGTTGACTGAGTAATCCAGGGGATCACCAGACCCCAAAAAGTCACCTAGGCTTGTAGAATACCCGTTGACTCAGGGATCTAGGGGATCATCAGACCCCTAAAGTTACCTAGGCTTGTAGAACGCCCGTTGACTGAGGGATCTAGGGGATCATCAGACCCCAAAATGTCACCTAGGCTTGTAAAGTACCCGTTGACTGAGTCATCCATGGAATCATCAGACCCCAAAAAGTCACCTAAGCTTGTAGAACGCCCGTTGACTGAGGGATCCAGGGGACGATCAGACCTCAAAAAGCCACCTAGGCTTGTAGAACGCCCGATGACTGAGTCATCCAGGGGATCATCAGACCCCAAAAAGCCACCTAGGCTTGTAGAACGCCCGTTGACTGAGCGATCTAGGGGATCATCAAATGCCAAAACGTCACTTAGGCTTGTAGAACGCCCGTTGACCGAGTCATCCAGGGGACAATCAGATGTCAAGTAGCCACATTGAGTTTGTGATCTAGGGGATCGGCTCGTTTCTCATTGCCGCGTAGAAGGCCCGTTGACTAAGTGGTCTGGGATAGATTCCAAATTGTATCCCGGGGCTTGTAGACAACGATTACAAATTTCTCCCTCAAAGCCTCTTTTCGGCAGTAATAAATTTGCTCCAAAACTGCAATTTGATCAGAAGCGCTTCCGCCCTCAGCGTTTCGCGAAACATTTGCTATTTTCTGGCGAAAAATAAATTGGGGAAACTACATTTCATTTATAGGTCTACAATTACAGCCGATTACGCAGTGAAGTATTATTACGTTTAATTCATCGTGAAAATAAACTGGTGTAGACTGCAATAAAAATACTGAATAAGAATAAACCCGTCGCCTGATATAATATTCACTCTAAACGTGTCACCGTAATTGACATTTTTCAGATTAGAAAGTATAGTTTGGTGTTTTAGCTAGTTAGACTGTTAGGCTGCCAGTGTATATATTGCTATTTCACATTTGGCAGTCTGCGCTTTGCTTTGTTGTTGCTGTTGTTATCTCGCTACAGGGGGACAATGACCTGACCAACGTCCCTGTTGAGGCTAAATTTGCACAGCATGTGATCTTGATGACACTGTAGAATATACTCCTATCGTGTTGGCGTTCGTCTTGAAAGTCTACACAAGACGATAGGAGTACAAACGAAGGCTGGATACGGTCCCTTGCTCTGGGGATAAATTGTTTTTCAGCATTTTTGGAACTCTTTAGTACATATGCAAAATAAATTTTAATTTAAAAACATTGGAAATTATTTTTCACTGATGTGAAATAGTTAGTTTTTTGTTTTATTTTACTGATGTGAAAAATAATTTCACATATGTTGAAAAGAATTGTACATATGTTGAAAAGATTTCTACACATGTAAAATACACTTTTATTTTACAAATGTGAAATTGTTTTTTATATAAGTGAAACTATTTTTGATGTAAGTAACAAATAATTTAACATATTTGAAAAAGAATTGTAGGCCTACATAAGTTAAGCAAACCTATTTCGACATCTGTAGAATAAAGGTAGAAGTGATTAAATTGCTTGCCAATGTCTGTCTAATGTAATATGATGCTAAATGTATAATAATATTTCCATAGACTTTGACAGGTTTATATATGTGTTTTTAAATAGTAAATGTATATAAACTTACGGGCTGGAGTCGTAACATCTTTGATTGGAACATTTGTGGGAATTTGACAAACAAACGCCCTTAGTTGCAAACAGTTTGTTGTTGTTGACCATTTTCCAAGACTGTCTCCTGAAATTAACACAAGTCAAGTTTTAAACGACCTGAATTAATTGCAGCGCATATATATTTAACTTGGTAAAGAGTTTGTTGTTTACCAGATGTTTAAAACAATTGAACTGTAGGGGCCGAAACATTACGACAATTTGTATGTAAGACTATATTGTTCAATATTTGTCAGAAATTGTATATGTAATAACTGACCGAGGCTGCATAATTTGAGGCAATCCAAAATGTCGATATATGCAATAAAGATTAAAGATTCAGATATATACAACACAATTTATTTCTCTAACTTTCGGTTATTTCAACTTTGCATAAATAATTTGAGACCTGTATATATTTCTCCACAATCCAGTCGATTGGGAGTATCTGTGGGTTCCTTGATCCAATTTGTAAACATTCCAAACAGAGAACCGGAGGAATATGTGAAGTCTCCCTTGTTGTTATCTGTAAATCGAAAAAAAAAGGGAAACCTGACATGGAGACGGTGGAAAAATGCATGAAACTGTTGCAAACTAAAACTAGATCACCTAATCGATTCACAACTGTGATAAGTATAAATAAAGTCTAATCACAGGTAACAGGGTTCTTGAATATTGAGCAACCAATGTCTATAAATAAGGTATAATCGCTAGTGTTCGAGGTTATTGATAAATCCATGTCTATAAATAAGTTATAATCACTAGTGGTCCTGGATATTGAGAAACCAATGTCTATAAATAAGTTATAATCACTAGTGTTCGTAGTTATTGAGAAACCAACGTCTATAAATAAGTTATAATCACTAGTGTTCGTAGTTATTGAGAAACCAACGTCTATAAATAAGTTATAATCACTAGTGTTCGTAGTTATTGAGAAACCAACGTCTATAAATAAGTTATAATCACTAG
>JAQQZZ010049384.1:0-10132 GCA_030265115.1 Mopalia vespertina | reverse complement strand
GAATTCAAACTAGGTTGATACGGAATCGGAAAATCCCACTCTGTATCAGCATGGTGACACGCATAGGTATATGATAAGGAAGAAATACAGTTTAAGAAAGGCTGACAATATACTGAGTTTTAGCCCCAGACTATTGAAGACGAGACATGACATCCTGGTCCCTTGCGCTGTGAATCTGCAAAGCGAGGGAACGAGACGTCCTCCCTCGGCTTCCATACCCGATTTTTCAATCAACACCAACCAGTTTTATGAATTCATTCCAAGGATTGAGGCTGGTATGTTGTTTGGCATGAATGCCCTATGTCTACTGGGACGGAATGATTAACAACGGAGCTTTTATTTAATTGTTCATGGATGAAGAGCTATACCTAAAATCTATGGATATGGGTGTAGATTACAGAGGCTTCGGTGAACCATTATTTGTGACCAAATTGGCAATTCCCCATTCCACCAGACCTGATTTATGTACTATCCTGGGTAACCAGTCTAATTATTAAATAGTCTGTACATCCTAAATATGTGAAGTTGTATTATTTTTATCCGTACATTTACCCATTATTCATGCATGGTGTCGGTTTCATGTTTTTTGACACGTCTTTTTGACACTTTATTTAATCATGTGATTGTTAATCCTTTTATTTAAACCACGTGATGGTTAAATAAGGGGTGGGGGTTTACAAAAAGACATCTGTGGAAAAAATAGAACGTGTGTATTTGTACCAATAAATTACCGAAAAAGAAAGTTTGAAAATAATTATTTATTTATTTGTGATAAACTTTGAGTTTAATTTTATTTATCTTACAATTTCGGGAAAAATCGAATAATTGTGTATAATACACAAGTATTGAAAATCGTTACACAACAAACTTCACGTTTCTATGTAATACACAAGTAGTGTATATAATTCGGCACACGTTTGCTCAACTAAGGTGATTGTTGATCCTTCTATTTAAACCACGTGATTGTTAAAAAAGGTGTTAGAACCCCACAGCAAAATGAAGTTCTATGTTCTTGAAGACTAATCACAAAACAAAGAACGACAGAACTTGGCAAAGTACATTGAATATATGATGACGTGTAAAACACGAAAATAACAATAGAGATGTTTTGGAAAACAACAGTATCGCCTTCATATAAATATTACATTTGTACAAGCTTATGTTTTAAAATAATCCACGAATAGATTTTGTCACAATATGAGATTACAATGTGCGCGTTTGTCCATCACAATTGTCATTGGAGTCTGTGAAAGGTGGCAAGGGAGGTAATTTAAACCTTTGAAAGGTGGTTCTCTGACGTCACAACATGCGGGAAAGTGGCTCTTGAAATGACGTCATGCACATATATCTCTACAATAAAAAAACATATAGCGACCAGAGCCAGACTGTCAGAAAAGCCCAAACGATCAAACACATATGTGGGTAAGTTATCGATAAAAACGACACTAATTTGGTGGCCCTGTGTCCGTGCTTCTCCATAGAAAGATTCGCAACGTTTACTTCGATGGCAATTCGCGGTTGTTCTATCGGTTTGACCGCTGGTCCTATTAACCGGAGGCCTCAGTTCGAATCGCAGTGGAAGCAACCACATTTTCTTTCTTTTCAAAAAAAATATATCCATTGTGAGGTTACTGAAATGCCACGAATTTCGACCGGTGTATAAACGTCAGAAGACTTTCTGCAAGGTCCACTTGTTGATATTAAGTGATGCCCATTGTTGTAGCTGTTGGTGGCCTTTTATCGAACTTTAGTCCTTTCAATTATATGACGGTGTGCCAAGTTTATGAGTGAAGGCAACTCAAATCGATTTAACAGCATAAAACAATATAAGAACAGGACAAGCACCGACACAGGAAAGACAGGAATTTACAATCCACTACACATCAAACAAATCGCCTTTGTGTTAGCCCTTAGTTCAAATTTGTTGGGTAATAACGCGCTCAGTCTTCTCTGCCAGTATTAAATACGATGCTTTGCACAAAAACTGAATACACGAGCCATTCAAGAACGACTCCTCAAACGTCATCCCGTTTCATGTTTGGTTGAAGGCAATAGCTGTTGACAACTGTACTATGTGCCGATTTATAATACGACATTTTGGAAGCGCCGCTGTAGATTGGTCTGTGGGCCTCACTACATCGGCATCTAACCATACGGTAAAACATGGCGCGGAATCGTTTGCTGCTTAGAAAATAAAACAAAAAGTTACATCCGTGATTACAATCGGATAAAAAGTACACGAATTCTCGCGTCAGGAAGTATTGGGCTTTTTCATGCGGCGATGACGCCACCCAGGTACTTCGGATGCAGTTAAACACGGCGAGCGGTAACATGAGGACAACAAAGGCAACAGAAACAGTCACCAGCATAAGAGTCAGGTGTGTTTTGTGCGAGACACTTTGAGAATTCTCGGAGATCAGCTGTTTCTGCTTCTCCATTGACTGCCTCAACCTGTAGATAATCAGTGAGTTTAGGATGATTAAGATCACACAGGGAATAATTCCGGTCAAACAGCTTTCTGTCCAATACCACACATTCTTAGCGAAGTAAATATAGTCCGGGTAAAAGTGACATTCAATCCCGTACGGTGGAGGACTTTCTTCTTGATAAATCAAAAAAAGAAGATGTGAGTTTATAAGAATTAAAAACAAAGCAGTTACAACAACAACAACACGTGCCCGGTACATTGTAAACCATCTGGAAACCTTTAGTGGCAGCCACACGGCCACAAATCTCTCAATGGTTAGTAAAATGAGAATCCATATTGAAAACTGTTCCAGAAAACTCCCAATAAAACTTAACACTTTACACCCAGCGTCGCCAATATTTACGTCATAATACGTCAGTTTAAGATACAACAGTTTAAACAAAAGCGCCTGAGTGTCAAACACCGCCAGCAAAATAACATACAACGAAGAAGTTGTAAAAGGGCGTAGTTTGGCTATTGTCAAAACAGCCGCGGTATTGAATACAAATCCCAAACAGCACAGAATCCACAAATAATACTTATTTAACGCCAGTGCAACGACGCCTTCAGTATACTCTTGGAACGTCACGTTAGTCTCACTGGCAGAGCTTAACGTGGTCGACAGCGTATCTAAATCTAGAACTACGTTAGATTCAACCACCACTGAATAATTATACGTCATTCTGGAGCGTAATCCGTAGGTCAAATTAGCTGATGAAGATATTGTTCCTGATGTCATTTTTTCTGTGGGTTTCTGCAAAAGAGAAAAGGAATTTGTTTAACGTTGCAAGAATACAATGTTATGTGAAAGGCTTACATGTCTGTGAGCCCGAAATGTTTGTTTTTAGTTTCAAAGTTACAATTGATTATAACCAGTCAAGAAGCTAAAAAATCAACGTAGTTATTATTCACATAAGTTTATTAGTCCAGGTAGCATGCATTTTGGTGTGTGTTTGATCCGATTTTTAGATGAACCCTACGACAAGATGGCCAGCAATGCTAATTTACAATTTTGTTATTGCGTTCATGTGCACAGATATTATATATCAAGGGCAAATAAATAAGAGAGAAAATAGGGAGAAAACAAAAATAGAGACGAAACTACTACAATAAGGTGAATATCCTAAAGATTACTACACCGTTTTCAATGTAATATGTTAGGTGTAAGAGGGTCCAGTGGTTCAACGAACGGTTTATAACACTTTACAAGGTTCCAATCAACTTGTGCTTGACTTTATCTGTTGTGATTGTCGTTTAATCAATACAATGCTTCGTGTCCTTTAAAATGAATCAAAACAGATTCGCAGTTCTTGGACATGAAATAGGTCAAATATGTTAATTTAAATTTCTACTAGGGTGTATTAAATGTCATTTTTAATGAAAGGTTACACAATTTGTGACAAGACGATATTGGGTAATAATTTCACGCACATATGTGGCAATATGAATGCAATGGTGAATTCACCAGAAACAGTTGACCAAGCAGCTAACCGAATTTTCTCAATATCGCAGCCTCCTCGATTTGTCACATGGTTTGATTGAGGTTTAACACGGCATTTACGGTTGTTTTAACCATATGAGGGCTGCTATTAGCGTTAAACGCAATGGGTGGAGGAAACCACCCTCGACGCCACTGGCAATAAGCAATGACAAGGCATATGGACATAAAGAAATGACAAGCAGATCGGCTTTGTGTTGCGGCTTAGCTCTGGTAATACCGAGGCAACATAAAGCTCCCTCCCAACCGCCCGCGTTATTCACATGGGGAATTTATCTGGAACTTGCAGTGGTTCTTCTGCAGTAGAAGGTTACTCTCGGAGAACTACTTTGAAATGGTCGGCAAGCAAATTAAGGCGTCAACAATAAGAACTAAAAAAACAAATTAAGCAAGAGTAACTGTATTTAATTAGTTTTGAGCATAGCGTTCTTTCACGGCGTCCGAAGACTAGTTCGGTTGTTTTATGGAAAAGATTATTTTTTTGATGAAAAATGATTTTCTATGATCGTCAAAAATAAAATGAAAAAAATAAAGAAAATGTTCTGATCAATGAAACATCTGCAGTATAACCCAGTAAGACTAACTGCCAAAAAAAACCCCTAAAACATAGAGAAGTCAGACGCCATTAAATCTGTGATTATATTCGGAACGGAAGTAACTCTGGATAAAATATTCAAGGTCAACGAAACGTATGCATGATCTGTACCATAAAATCGAGCATTATCACAAACGGGTCTTTAAAAGACATTTGGAGATTAGGAAGCCCGAAATCAACGATTAGACATTCGCAAGGGCAGTAACTCTTGTTAAAATACGCGCGGATCCGCGAAACATAAACATCATCAGTACTTTATTTCAACGTAATTGCGACCTGTCCTTGACAAACAACATACAAAAGCAGTGAAACTCAGAAAATAGAAGCCTGTACATTAGTGTTAAATACTAAGCTGCTTACAACGAAACGTATAGAGTCACTAATGCTCAATAAAGCTTAGAGTAAATGGCAGAGGACGTAAAGGGAAAACCTGTTTACTGTAAAATGCTCCAGTTCGTGTCTAAAGGCCATTGGGATTCAGCCCGCAACTCTCCGCGCATCCAGTCACTTTAGCGCAAAGAGGACTAAGAAATCGCGTCTATCTTATGTACCTAGCGGGTATGGACATGTTCTGAATACGATAGATTTGACATAAAGCCATCAATGAAGGCCAAAGTTGGAATGTAGCTTCCATCTGACTATACAACGAATGTTATTTCATTCTACTAAATACCTGGTTTCAATTTGACCGGTATTGTGCATGTTAAAGGATATTTCTATATGCTTGTTCTGAAAGCGAATATTGAAAATACATTCACTGTGTATATTCATACTTTCTAACTAGCGTAATTGTTTCATGGAGCTTAAAGGGTTGATGGGATTTCATGCCAAAACCTTCGAGCACTAATACGTTTACTATTACGAGATCTTGTTGAGTATATTGTTTTCGACAGGAAAACATTAAACCAAATTTATCTAGTAATTTGACTTTAAAATGCTTGTCACAAAAATCTATCCTACGATAAAATTTCGTCACGTTAAACTATAGGCGTAAAAATATAGTTCGAGATTTTAATTTCTTACGACGTTTTGTGAAATTTCTCATGCTCTCCAGTACACGGTTCCACGTTTAAGGCGATTCTGTTTTAAACGATGACAGAGGATAACATTGTGGTTAGTATTGGCTTCAAAATAGAAATTTAGCCCAAAAGCTCATTCAAGACTGTCTCACGGGAGAGGACCCAGATACGTGTCGTTCATTTGACAAAATTATGTTGATTTGAGTAATCTAACCGAGCAGAAAATCAGCAGACTAGAATCTATCCAAAAGGAAGCTATCCGGGTTATAACAGTTAAATTGCAATTAGCAGACCATCGGAATCCTTATGGGTGATCCGATTCTAACGTCTCAAAATACAGATTAACTTAGGTCCCACGTGTTTTATCATCCCTGTGCCCATATTTTCCCCCAATGAATAATGAATCCTTATAATGTCCCCTAGGCTCATTTAATTACACCTATATATCGTTGCCTGCCTGTTTGTTTGTTCGATTGGGGTTAACGGTCGTACTCAAGGGTATTTCACTTATATGACGACGGAGTGTCCACTTCACACTATTCATTGCCTAATTACGGTGGAAACCCGAGAGGAAACCTCGTCAAAACAACCCCCGCGATTGCATGAGCCATATCGTGTGACTCACTCATATACCTGATGGTCGACAGACGGACTCGATCCCTTGAACGGTACATCGAAGTAGGATTAGTAAGCGCACACGATATCCACTAAGGCACGGCCGCAGGCCTATATATCTCTGAAAAAAATTTTTTAAACAATTTTCCAAGCAACCGTTTCTCAGCAGAACGCCCTACCTGTTGACAAGAACTTTTCAAACATGTATGGTTTGAAGAAGAATTAAAACACTTTAATTATCAAAATACCTCTCTGGTGCTATGATAGGGAAAGGATACAAAGCATCAGCTTATGTTGATCAAGGAACGGATGTAGTAGTCTTAACAGAGACCTGTTTAACAAACATGTGTCGGAGTTATCCAGATGCCGATATGGTTACTTTGTTCAACGCTTTCCTTCAGATCTTAACACAAGTTGCCTAATTCTGTGCGTAAACCGAGGCAAGACTAAAAAAAAATCATATCCACCCTCTCTTCGATTCCTACTTTGTCCTCTAAAACGAAAACACCTGAGTTAAATGTAGTCTACAACAGCTACATTAGACTGACGTGTCTTTATCCTACCGAATGAGATTGGTATTTCCATTAGCAAATTCAACAGTAGTCAAAACACAGAGTGGCAAGTAGGCTATTTGCAGATATACAGACACGAACTTAGTACCATTACATAGTCCTTACAGAATCGCACACACGTTCATTGAGATTGGCGCCACTCCTGTTTGTTGTCTCCAGACGTAATTTGTAAACGGCTTTCTGATTGGCTGTTTACATCAACAGTAGTCAAATGACATGTTGCCACGTTTTTCAAACCAATTGTGGCAAGGGTGGAAAGGTTTTAAGTCTGGTCTTATGCATTTAATAATTTTTACAGATATGTAAATAAATATTTAAAAAGCCATATATTATTAATATAAATTCTGTGGATTCTACTAAAATGTGTCACTGGTTGACATTTTCAGTTTAGCAAATCATTCATTTCAGATTGATTAAAAAACACGAGAGACTTATTTTGATGTTATTATTTCGGTGCTTTGTTTTGCCATCATTATCTCCTCGTGTGGAATGGTATTCATTCAACTGTTTTTGTGTTTGTGAGTATGTAGTTCTACTTCTTTGTTTTATTTTTATATCACCCTGGACGTAAATGATAACAAGAAAAACTTGATTTGTTGCAGGGATCCGTTTACCCAAAATATATTTTGAACAATTGGCATACAAGCGTTTTATAAGCCCACCATGTAGGAACCTAGAGGCAGATAGTCACTTCCATACACTACCTAACGTTGGATTTCGGTTACTTGTTTTAGACCTTTTACAATGTCACTATTGGGAACCATGTATTTTACTTAACCGGTTTGTCAAAATGACCCCTTCAGTAAATTTATTAAGTTACGGCGGTGACCAACGTCAGATTCAGCTTTTAATTTCCCCTGTGAAGTTTTTGACGTAAAACTTGATGAATATGGAACACGATTCATTAGCATGCTTCCACGTTGGGGAGGCTGATCTGTTGTTTTATTCACCACTCGTATACTGTGACTGACACAATATGGTGACCGATGGATATGTGGGATCTCTATCTGTTTAAATATTTGACATTGCAGTGAATTTAAACACACAACGTATCACAGTAAATCCATATTCGAATTAAAGCTTTACTTCATTTATCCGAGCATAGCAAACATATTGCATGTTGTAGTTCAGCCATTTCTTACACCTACGTGTTTAGTGTTATTCCATGGTCAATATGGGCTTGATTAGAAACTAATTAGATTGATTGATTGATTTGTGTTTTACGACGTACTTAAAGGTATTTCATTTATGTGACGGCGTTGTATTCCAACAATAATTGACACTAGCACAAACAAAATGTGAAGCGTTTCCATAATGTTGGAAAGTTAGCATTGGTACTCTTCAAAGAAATTACCCTTATCCAGAGGGCAGAAAAACGCTGCTACTGGGGAACTTCATTATTTCTACACTTAAGGTTTAATTCTCCATAATTGTTAACGTACTGTTTCTTGTGGATATCAAGGATCGCTAATGAATTTATGTGGGTTATGTTGATACGGTTATCTATGTTCGACCACAGCAAACATACTGCATAGCCTGTCGTTCATCATCCCTCTGCTGTGGTTCAGTGGTTAGCGTGTCGAGACCTTTGTCCATCCTTTGATGTACCGCCCACAGGTTCGAGACACATAGTTGTCTTTTGATATATGAATGAGTCACATGAAGTTACTGCTGCAATCGCAGGGTTGGTTTCTCCTAGGTTTTCTCCTGTGTTTCCACCGTATGTAATCAACGCAGAATAAGAGGTGCATGGACAATCCGTTTTCGTATCGGTGAAATGCCACTGAGTAGGACGTTAAACTACATTCAAACAAACAAACAAATATAGTTCAACAATCACTTACACCTGTATGCTTAGTGTTTATATAGCCAATATGGTCTCTATTATAAACTTGCCAGAAGGCTCGTGGCTGACGAGGAACTTAATTATTTCTACATTTTGCATAATTGTTAGCGTACCGTGTTTCTTGTGGATCTCTACGTTCCTTAATGAATTGATGGTGGTTATGCTGTTACGGTTATTTGACGCCTCCAGCAGCTCGCTTCTCTGCGCAATGAAGCAAACTGCCTTTGACGGATAACGATCTGTAGCTAGCCTAGATTAACGGACCAAAACATTGTTATGTGATCATTAGACCTATTCTATCTCAAAGCAACCACAAGTAATGTAAAATTGAAGCGTTCCGGAGACCTTCCATATTGTGTTTAGTTTAATGAGTACAATACGTTTCCGCAGGCTTGGTCAAAGCCACCGTCATGTTAACATAATACGAAGCCATTAAAACAATTTATTATCTTTTTGATTATCGTGTTTAATCTAAGCTACATGTATATTGTGTGTCACGGTTCAGGTATTCATGCCACCAATGACTTGGTTGGTTTTTCAGGTGTATGGTTTACCGTATTCCTAGAAATAACAATTTGCGTAATCGCGTTATAAGTTTAACTTCCCCTTTAACATTACAACGAAATAATATGAAAAACCTTCACAGTACCATAGCGGAACTGACCGAAGTGGATAACGGTGAAGAGGTTTAACGCTCGGACAGTATGTTAGAATACAAATACCATTTATCTGTTTTGTTAACAAATCTACCACTGCACCTGTGTGGTACACTGACCCGAAAATATGGAACTAATGGTACCCTTTAAGGTTCTTCAGTCGTGCCTCAGGTGGAACCTTTCATGGTTCTGTAAAGAACCCTCACGTCAACTGATCCGAGTATTTCTCCCTTTCTTCTCATATCAAAGAACCGTTTTGGTCCTAATGGCTCCATATAGAACCAGTCTCTTTTCCAAAGAACCTTTAAAGACCCATTATTTCTAAGATTGTCTATCCTACAACTGGCGGACGATCAAATAATCCAAATATGAACTATGGTTTTTACAGAGAAAATTCGTTTATGGAGTGATTTGATAAGTATGGTTTTTAATGTGCTTAATGAAAAGGAATTTATAAACAATACTAAGTGTACGTCATTGAGCTTTTATTACGCCATATATATATTAATCTATAACCTAAAGATAGATTTAGGAACTTATAAGTTCAGTCCGGACAATAACCTATCCCACGGATAAGCCGACTGGAACACAGATAGGGAAGCCACTGTGGTCACCTCGCAACTCAGTCACAAGGGTGTTTAAAGATAGAAAATTAGATAGTTTGTTGTGTGTGACCTATATGTACACTACAAATTGAAATGAAACAAAATTTCCGAAGCTGATCATAAATATTTGTCCTAACATCATTAGTTTAAGAATTTTTTTCGTTTTGGGGGGGGGGGGGGGGGGGGTTGTTTTTTTTTTTGTTGGGTTTTTTTTGGGGATTTATTACGGGTTATTTTTTTTGTAAAAAAAAAACAAGCG
>JAQQZZ010049373.1:0-10132 GCA_030265115.1 Mopalia vespertina | reverse complement strand
GCAGACTTCACTGATCTATCATTGGATAGTTCAAAACTGGCTGACCAACCAGAGTGCAGGAAAACTTAGCAGCACAGCATTGGATGACTCAACTGGTGCTTGTGCTGCTCTTTAATGGATGATAACCCGAATTAAGGTCAGGTTATGAAAATGGAAATTAATGTATTGTATTACACACTTATTTATAGAATATGGTTTTTGGGTGGTCTTCTCCTTTAAGTTACTGAATTCGATTGACGTTTTTTTTGCAGAAAATACAACACGCTGACTTTTGTCTCTCAAGCTTCCATTTTCCCTTGACCCTTCTGTATCGCAGAATGAATATAAAAAAACTGATAAAAAAAAAATGAAGACTGTTTCAGCAGCAATCACTTATGTCGTGCGTGGGCGGTTGCGTATTCCCTTGGGCGGTGCGTATTCTATAAGACGTCTGTCATCTAACATTGAATTTTAATAAACCGTACTTCATAGCAGCCACAATTGGAACAAAGGATTCAGAAATAGGATAGGCCTCGATCTCGTTTTGGGGCACAGATGCTCTGTCGGATTTGTTTGGTTGCGGTCTACTCAATGCTATTTCACTTATTTGACTGCTTTATTTAAATATGGTGAAAACCCGGAAGTAAGCCTCGTAAAAACCACCCCAGTGACTGTTGGAACCAGGTTGTGTGACTTACTCACATATCTGTGGTCGGCAGACGGACTCGAACCCGAGACGCTCTATTGGGAAAGAAGAAGCCAGAAGTCGACTGATTCTTTGTTTCACACTGGTCATTTGCGCTTGGTGTGTGGTGTCTTTGTGTGTTACCAGTGACATACAGAGTGCTATATTTCTGCCATCGACAAATGAGTGAAATAACCTTAAGTGAGGCGAAAAACTCTTAATAAAATAGACAAACAGAATTAAGACAACAGCATGGCATAGAAAGACTTGATCTGCCCCATGGTTTCTCAAGATAGAGATGGTCATTAATGTGAAAATGATCCAGCACCATTTTGAAGATACACTAGCGTGATTGAGAGTAAAGCAAAGGGCACACGGGAAAACCATCCGTGGATACACTAAATATGTCAGGCACGCACACTGCTTATACTTCAATCACTAGAGACAGCTTTTAAACAATAATAAAGTGCCGTCAGGATTTATATTAATGCCTTGCAACATAATCCCCTTTTAGGGCCCAAAGTCATCACGAAATTAGAAACAGAAATTATGGAAAATAAGAGACTGTACATACACTCAATGTAACCGGTACATCAGCTAACTTTAGCTTCAGCGGTTAGTTACAAAACCCAAGGGAAAACTAAATCCATTTCCTGGCTGTAAATTCGATTATGTTACCAACTGATGGTGGTTCACTTTCGATATTATTTGATTACTACTGCAGGGAAATGAATAAATACATTGATAGCTATGGAATAAAACGGTAACGTTTGATCCCGTTACTGTGACATTCACACAGTTGTTGATTGCAGTTTGATGAACACACCAAAGGAGGTTTCTCTGAAAGGTTCCATTTCTACAAATTGGTTTTGAGGAAGTCAAACTTAGAAAAAAATAATTTCTCTCGAAATTGATTGCCACAAACTTTTCCTTTGGTTCGCACAATGGACATCTAGTAACAAATCTTGCAGATACATTCTCATTGCAGAGTTGTTAACAAGAAGGGGCATATATACTCTTAAGCAAGTCTAGGTTTGGCCTTAAAGGTAAAATTTATTTATACTCGTCCGGAAGTTGATAGGTCTTGGAAATGGATCGATATATTAACAAAACTCGTTGTTGTTGTTGTGGATGTTGTTGTTGTGTTGTAATATTGTTTCCCTCAAAATGAGCGCTGGGGAGAAAATCATCACGGTTATGACAAAGTGATGTCAAACAGGACAGAGATGAAAGTAAAAGCAACATACTACGGAAGCTACGGGTAGGAATTAAACAAAAAACCAAGCTTAAAAGTTTTTTCCTTTTCAAAGACGTCCGCAAAATATAGCTACTCACCAGGCTAAATCCAGAATTAAATAGCCAGTCTTTATCTTAGATTCGACCAGTCTTGACAAAAGAGATAATGATTTCATTCTTTTTTGTTTAAATGAGTTTAGGCTAGCAATGATTTTACGATTTAATGGATAACAATTATATTATAGCGGCTGGATTTCTTCGCAACGAGATTTCAACAGGAAAAAAGCGATAAAATAATTATGAGAATGTCTATTTTTAACCTAAAACCTAGATGTTGCACGTAAAAAAAAGTGTATTTTGATCGATTGGTTAAACAGAAAAGCAATAAATCAGCAGGGAATTGTATTTCTGATATCAACTAAATATTACAAGAAATGCAACTGAAAAACATAAAACACCCATAGCTAAAGTAAAGCTTGATTGATTAGGGCATTAACGTATTGCTCAAGGTAATTTATATGCCAGCTGTTACCAGTTAATAGGACCGTAACCAAAAGTTTGATTTATTGTGTTTGTCTGAATTTGTGTTTGCTTGTTTGTGTATTGTTCTTATGTTTTGTTTTTGTGTTGCCGGTTTAACATCGTACTTACAATTATTTCCCTCAGCCGTCGCTTGCCAATACAATGCTCGAAGGAAACCAACCTAGACATCAATGGCAACAAACAATGTCAAGATGGGACAATCAAAAGCCTCAAAACTAAAATAAGTCAGCTTCCTGTTGCCACTCACAAACTATAATAGAAAATCTATGACCTACAGAAAAGTGTTGAATTAAACAAATACGAAAGGACATATAGTTTCCAGAACACCTCCTTTAACGCTTAATGTTTTGGCTCACAATTATAACCATACAGTACCCACTAAAGTTACTGTTGATGAATTCATTGGTATTACATTCATTAAAAAAATCGTTCCTCACCAGAGAACTAGATTGAGACACCATTCGAAAGTAGACGTGCAGACTAGAGTTAACTCAGGCTTTTCAACTGTGAGGGCAAGATAGGAATTTAAGGAAGGTTTGAAACGATGACTGTGTTTCCGCCTTGCCTCGGGAAGATATCTCCTGCTGGAGCAGCTGTTATATCAGCGTATAAACCGTTCAACTCTCGGATAAAACAAGCACATGTTTCCTCGATTGCCACCAGCGGGAGATTTATCACACCATGCAATCATACGTTTTCCGAAACGACTTTAGACAAAACTATCATATCAAAAAGGTCTTGCTCCCTTGAATATTATGCACAAAAGTATAATTTAGAAAATATACTTTTACTCAAGTTAATGGATTCGATTGATGTTTTGTTCGCAGAAATTGTAAAACGTTGACTTTTGGCGACGATAAGACAGTCTTTGTTTCTTGGATCATCGATTGGGTTGTTTGCTTGATTGGGGTTTAACGCCATATCATCAACGTTACAGACTGTTTTAACAGCAATCACTTAAGTTGTGCGTTAATGTATCACTTGCGAGGTTACGTATTCTACAAGACTTCTGTCACCTGACACTGAACACAAAATTGGAACAAAGGATTTAGAAATATGATAAGCCCCAATATCATTTTGTACAGAGTATAATTAAACCAGCGCTCAGTAAACACTTAATTTCCATTCAAAATTAGACCTTTGGATTCTGAAACAAAACCTTCTCTAATCTCCGTATGTAGTCAGCTGAGCTGTGACATATTTCATGAAATGGTAAAACATATTCACGCTGAATTCTTCTTGTACGATATTTATTTACATATAAGCCACAGACGTAATTAATTCGTCAACATGATCAAACAGGGATAGTGGGATTTTGGGGACCGTTGTGCGCGATCGACTATGTATATTTTGTTTGTTTGTTTGTTTGTTTATTTGTTTGATTGGAGTCTAACAAATATGTTTCACTTATATGGTTACAGATCGTCCATTTCACACTGTGAAATATGGTGAAAACCGGAAGGTCATCTAGTAAAAAACCACCCCAGCGATTGTCGGAACCTGACCATTCACTCATATACCTGCGGCCAGCACACGAATCGAAGCCGTGATGCTCTTTTGGGACATAAGAAACTGAAAGTCGATGGTTCCTTTGTTCGTCTCTTGTAATTTTCGTTTTGTGTGTCGTGTCTTTTTGTGTTACTAGTGACATACAGGATGGTAAACCCTCAGTAAAGTAGACAAACAGAATTAAGACGAACAGCATGGCGTAGAGTGACTTGATCTGCCCCATGGTTTCTCAAGATACAGATGGCCATTAACGTGAAGACACTCAAGCACCATATTTACGATACAGCAGTTTATAGCTTATTAATGTCAAAATCTACATTATCTACTATCTACTTATACACTTTTACTGGCCTTTTTGGGCTGCTGCTTGCTGTTTGTCGGGGTGTGGTTGTTTCGCTGTCTGTTTGGTCATGGTTGACGGGTAGTATTTTGCATAATGTCGGTGTCAGGGTGGACGGCAGAAAGCAGCGCTCTAGTCAGACGGGGGTCGCTGTGCGAAAGGGCTGGTTCATACTGTATTTATTGTTTATTGTAAACTTGCTGATGTTTTTGTTTGGGTTTTGTTTTGGGTTTTTTTATACATTGGTGAAAATAAAGAAAATAAAAATAAGTGACATTAACACGACCATACAATGTGAGATGTTTTGATAAAGTTGGAAAGTTAATCTTCCTCCAGTGCTAAGTAAAGACAGAATTGCTTCTAACCATATGAGGTATTCTCATGCTTTACTCATTCCAGGGGGACTGATTGATAGATTCAAAAAATCGTTTGTGTAAAAGGGCACTGTAAAACAGATTTGGACAAATAAATTGTAAATGCACATATCGTGTGAAGTTTGTATTTTGAAGTCACTGTCCATGGATTTTCCTAAATGTACATTTATGTTTAAACAAAAAACCAACAAAGCAGTGAAAAATTTAAAAAGAGATGTTTTCTTCAAAATTTAACAAATTTTTAAGCCATGTCAAATAAACCTTGCAGCAATAGCCTGCAATGAATGAGAAGCCATAAACTTTCTATAATGGACAAAAGGTATTATCTCAACCCGTCTCTCTGGGGAACAAATCTGTTTCACGACACCATGCTGTTTTGTATTTTTGATAAATGTTTTATTTCATCTTTTTGGGGTTTTTCTTCAATTCGATAATTTCCATTCATGTTAAATTCCTTAACGACCAATGGCTATTATCAGATCTGATGGAGGGGTCGTGAATATTTGAGTCACTTATCAAGGTAGTTTAGGGCATCTCGAGACTTGTTAAAGCGGCAATGCTAAGAGTCCTGAATAAATTAAATGATTCATAACGGTAGAGTTCCACCGTGGAACCTTACCATTTGTCAACAGATTCTGTTCAGCTCTGCTCAGCTGTGGTCCGATTGCCAGCGATGGCAAGCTCAATTTTCTTTCTTTGCAATTTGAAAATATGTATCTAGCCGAATCAGATAATCAGAATAACTCAAATAAAAAAACCCATTTGTTGGTAATTTCTTGATAAAAAAAAAGCTACTATTAATACAGTGTTCCTATGTCAGTCTTTACCTAGCTCAAAACCATGGTCGTTCTGTCGTGAGCCGCTGTAGCTCAGTTGGTTACAGCCGGGCTGTGAACGACATTTACACGAACAAGACGGAATGACAATTGCCTGAGATTCTCACAATCTTGTCGCCTTGCATGATTAGCGACAAGGCAGATAAAAACAATTGACAAGATGATACAACGTAGTTCGCATGTTTCGGCTTTCTAAACTGATCCTTTTCCAATTCGTGAAGAACTCGAAATAAAATTTGCCAACTTACCCGGTTGTCCTTAAAGGAATCTTTGAAAATGATTCAAGGCTGAAAATTGTTGAATTTATACGAGACATGATTTCGCTGTTTCACAATTCCTTTGAATTTTAATGTCGCTTCAATACTTGTTACTTCGACTTCAATATACATGGCGCCCTATAGCTAGCGACGGCTTGTTCGAAGAGTATCAATGCTGTCTTGTCTTGGCACTGGAGAAAGATTAACTTTCCTACGTTATGAAAACACTTCACATCTAGGTTGTGCTAGTGTCAATTATTGTTGGAATACACCGCCGTCATATAAGTGAAATACCCTTAAGCATGGCGTAAAACACCAACCAATCAATCAATCAATCATGTGCAGCTATATAGAAGAGATCTAAGCTGTAAATTTTTAGTCGACAAACGTCAGACTTTTGATCCTCCAGCGATGTGGTGCTCACAAGTTGAAGTCGGAAACTGTTGTTGCTATGGGTGAAGTTGATTTCGTTGCTGACACAATTGTTTGTTTTTTTTAAGGTTTCTTAAAATTACTGACCTGTAGGACGTAACCATCTAGAAGCGTCCCTCTAGTACGATGTGTGAACCCCAAACATCCACAATAGGTTCCCCGTCTGGTTAGGAATAAATCCAACTCCTCTATTTCACCACAAGTTACCTATACCTATTGTTGTATTGCTAAGGGTGGTAGCTCTAAATAGATGGCTACAAAACAAGTTAAATTTATTTAATGTTTATGAGTCATGGATTCCCTTGATCTCATAGGGTCATGTACAAAGGAATCAAGTGGTAGTTGTTGAGATTAAGTGCAATGACTGGTTTTCTGTCAAGTTCTAAAAACTTGTGTCAGCAAGACGATCCATTTAGTCAATGCTGACAGCAGTTCCCAATCAACTTTGCCTTTTTGAGCCTTGTCCATCAGTGGGGATTAATACAAATGTGGTATAAATCATTATTATACATTAATATATGTTTCCCATACATGTATACATGCTCTAAGGGAAAGACAACTGTTTTTCGACCTAAACTTATTATTTTGACTGCATATTTTCAAAGACAAACATATGTATTTCACTTGCAATCAAATTAGCACAGCTGTTAATTAGTTAATTCAAAAACTGGAACGGACATAATTGTTCAAAAACACGGTAATTATATCATCTAGTCATGGCTGTACATATCAACCTGGTACTATAAACCAGATTTTTTAAAACCCCATGTCAGCTGAAAACATGCTCAAAATATGTGATACTCAAATAGCTATTTTGATATGTATACAACAGATTAACATTGCTTGTGTATACGCCGTGTTGTTACAGGTGCCTTCGACTGCATCCATAAGCAAACAGATACACTGGTGACCGACCGTGTTTTGAAACAAAGACATCAGTCCTGCCTGTTAAATTAACTAACTAACGGCTATGCTTACTCGAATGCAAATGCAATACAGATGTTTGTCTTTGAAAATATGCAATAAAATAATAATTAATAATTTTTGTGTCTTTTAGAAAGTGAAGATTAACAGTATTTTCGTTATTTTGGGATAACACTTTGTAGAAGGCCGGGTGGCTGAGTGGTCTAGGTGGCCTGCATTCACTGCTGGCGATTCGGTGCCTAACTCTGAGGGTCGTGGGTTCGATTCCCGGACGGGTTTCAACCCACACAATTTTCTGAACTAGAATCTGTTCAAACTAAGAAAGTGTTATCTCAAAAATTATACACATGTAAATATTTCTTTTGCTATTAAGGTTTGGGTGAAATATTTGGCATTAAAACGGAATCGTTAAAAGTTATATGTACGTTATCTATCGATCGAATATTGATTTGTTCAAATTTAAATGCAAATATTAGCTGTAAATGTGTTAAATTTGTCCAAATTCATGTTTAGACACACATCGATATCCCCTGCCAAACGTGTGTTATGAAATAATATCTCCGTCTTAGGTATGTTCTATTTCACCACTCCCTGTAGACAAACACAGACCCACTTATCTAGTTAGCTTTGAAAAATATTTTTATGATAGACAAATGTCCTTTTGAGGTACAAATAAAGGATTTTTAAATTGAAAACAAAACCTACAGGGGTTTGTCAGGTGTTATTTTGGGATTACGTTAATTGTTTTGTTTTCAATTTAAAAATCCTTTATCTGTACCTCAAAAGGACATTTGTCTATCATAAAGATATTTTTCAAAGCTAACTAGATAAGTGGGTCTGTGTTTGTCTACAGGATGTGGTGAAATAGAACATACCTAAGACGGTGATATTATTTCATAACACACGTTTGGCAGGGGATATCGTATCAAGATTTCCAGAAGTTGAGCTGAAGTCCGATTATATAAGACTATCCTATCTTACCATTAGGCTACAGCGAATTACATAGCTTATGAATATATAGAGTATTAAGAAAAAGTACAATTGAGTGACATGAAGGGAATGCCTATGTAATCGCAACAATATGTGTTATTACATTCTTTAGGAGTCTGTATGTGTTATTACATTCTTTAGGAGTCTGTATGTGTTATTACATTCTTTAGGAGTCTGTCTGAGAGAGATGCGCTGTAGTCAATATCATATTATATAATAATATCTTACCATTACCTCATACTAATTATATGTTCTTATTTTATCCCGCATGAACCAAAGCACATTTGGCCAACGCCAACTGAAACAACCATATAATGTTGGATATATCAGTCATAACTACAAATAATCGTAGCCAGTGTCTCAGACTGGCAGATCCCTAACTGTTCAACGATGTGTGTCCAAAACAGAGTAGGGTAACAACCACGCAGTAATCCCCTCCAAAGGGACATACAGAGCTTACTCTAAATATACTCTATCACTGAGTAACTTGAAACAAATATCACAGGTGTCCACCAATGTTGATTCTAACGATCTTTGTTTTTACATTTTATTTCTCTTTACCAAATGCAGGACACAAATACCTTGATGAAAGCCGCTTTAAAGGTGTTGTGCGTGGTTTCTGATTTCGAAACGAGAGGCCCTGGCTTTAGATTACACATCTCGGCGATGATTAAATTCGAGGATATACCTGATACTTATATTTCATTGATGTAAGTTTTCGTCCTTGATGAGCAGTCGTGTAGTCTTAACAAAATTAACAATGTTGCAGTTTGTTAGTGAAATGCTTTTAGGCCGTGACCAAATATATCGAGGACATTACAGTGTGAAGTTTGAATACCATAAATATTGCTCGAGTGAATAATTGAATCGTTTGTGAACACACCCTCGTTAAGCGAAGCGATACCATTCACGAAAGCAATATTTATGGTATTTAAACTTACCTGTGATATATTCTATTGTTTATTTATATCAACTATATAATCCAAATCCATGTCAACTTCCCTGATCAGATGTAATCTCGCAAATGTCAGAATGAGACTGTGTAATCCCTTCGATATTCCTACGCCTGAATGAAATAAAAACCTCGATTTATCAATGTTGTAGGCATAAACAATATATCAGTTTTTGCTACCTTACAAGATTAAAATGTCTTATATGTTTTCCAATTAGATTGCCTTAGTATTTATCTGTCCGATTGTCACTCTAAGAAGAACTAGTTTTCACTAAAAACTTGCATACGCGTGATTCGGTTTTTCCAAGAGCACGAGGCTGGTGACGCTCAACAGTTTGAAGCTTGGCGGTTTTGTTGTTTGTATGGTATCAACTCATTTTCTCGGACCTGTTGAAATCAATTCGCTTGGTCAATTTACTCTATCCGTTGTTTGGTGCAGTGCAATCTACACTGTAGTACTCCATTTAATCAAACTGGAGTGTGTAGACGTCACTCAATAAAGTACTGTAGTCCTGACAGGGTCAAAGTTCAGAGAGTAGTAACAAAAATTGTTATTACAATTATATTGTTATTACAATATCACTTTTATACGTGAAGGCATATAAACAATAAAAATGTATTAGTTTAGTGTACGTATTAGTTGTTTGTTTGATTAGTGATTACGTCAATGGTATTTCACTTATATGGAGAATTTGCATTTGCTTGTCACACTCACCTGTTTTATATGCCGTATACTCAGGGGGTCTAACAAGTCCCGCCCACCGTTTTATATTGGTATATTCAGGGGGTATCAGAAGTCCCGTCCACCTTTTGATATTTGGTATATTCAGAGGGTATTAGAAGTCCCGTCCCACCGTTTTATATTTGGTATATTCAGAGGGTATCAGAAGTACGGACCACCTTTTGATATTTGGTATATTCAGAGGGTATCAGAAAGCCCGTCCACCTTTTTATATTTGGTATATTCAGAGGGTATCAGAAGTACCGACCACCTTTTGATATTTGGTATATTCAGAGGGTATCAGAAGTCCCGTCCACCTTTTGATATTTGGTATATTCAGAGGGTATCAGAAGT
>JAQQZZ010049362.1:0-10132 GCA_030265115.1 Mopalia vespertina | reverse complement strand
GCCATTGTGCCTCGAAAATATGTGAGTCCTTATGGCGTAAAAATCCATCTTGACATTAAAAGTAACATTATAAATTTACGTTTTCGTATTATACAGTTAGGGTGAGATATCCGTCGAGAACAATGAATACTCACGGAAAACACTAGAAAACTCTAGCATCGAGAAAATTAACAATTAATTTTTTGTCACCAATATATTTTCTGGAGAGCTTGTTTTGTACAATTATCAATTAAGCGTTAGGTATTCTTAAACAAGACGATCGGAAATTTGTTAAGATATTAATTAAAAGATGCCATGGACTTACCTGGGCTATTGAGATATAATGTATGAGAAGGTACCGATAACTCCGCCTCGAACAGGGAATTCAATCTGTTCTGGCGCAGTAATTTCTCTCGATACTTCTGTATATGCTCTCTTTTTTCAGACACTGAATAGTTCAACTTTTTAACTGATGATTTAAGGTTAATTGAAGCTAACTTGTTGATGACATCATCATTTGCGGTTTTCAAATTACCAACAGGTGGTTTTTCAGGCGGTGTTCCACTGGGTGGCCTAGAGAGACAAGGTTCTACCAGCAGTCCGATAATCGGTAGCAAAAAGCCGGTCAAATTAATAAAGCTTGCTTGCATTATAGGCCTGCCAAAGTATGTCCTTATTGAGTAAATATAACAGGTGGTCGAATTGTGAAAGTCTTTTCAATTTGACGAACTAGTTCCTCGGGTAAAATAAACACTTATAACTTGTTGAGCTCCATTGCACTATTCCTTAATGTGACTTGTGGGGACAGTAGCTATATAAGGCTGGTCCACAACAGAGCTGTGTAGACCGCAAACTATCACGGACAACAAGCTTCATCCTTGTGGTTCAAAGATTACAAGATACGCGAGAAAAGGATATTCCAAATATGCCATGATGGGGGCGGGCCTCTTTAGCTGTCAATTCTCACGTCTTTCTTAGTGTGATATTTTAAGCTTGATTTCGTTTCCGGCCACACTTACAATTCTAACGGGCTTGAATGCGAATTTATAGAGATTTACCATACGGTAACTTATTCTATTTATAGAACAATCCGAGTAAATCCGCATCAACACGGGCTTTCTCTTTCCGTGAGTGATACTTCATGAGTATGGAAGCCACATATTTCTAGGCTACCACATACACTTTTCAGATGTACTTATAATTCAGGAACATTTTGTTGGATGACCGTCTTAACGGCTAGACTAGATATTTTCCACAAAATCCGAATAAAAACAATAATATCAAAAAATTCTTTATTTTTACATAATGATTCAACAGTACTATCGTATTGTGTCTGACCCATTGGGTCAGCACCGTGTGTTGTTGTTTTCAATAAAAAGCGTTCCATATCTGCAAGAAGTCGGGGATTAACCGGACTTAACGTTTCAATTAGGACGATTGATTATAATTCTGACTGTAAGTGCGTGAGGAAGACAGATATTGCATGAACTCTTATATATGTCTCATTGAACATTCACAGACAAATATTGAATGAATGATTGAGCCTTTGGAGCATGTTTCAGCCGAAGAGTATCCCTTTCAGTACAGTACAGTCCAATGTGGCTTTCTTCTTTGGTTAAATTGTTTTATATAATGAATTTTTTTTTATATAAATAACGATTAATTTCAATTATGACAGAATTTATGACACGCAAAAGCTGAGAAATATGTAAAATATCCATGCTTTTGTCTTTTAGGCAAGGACACGAATATCAGATCAATTGTTCAGCATAGGAGGTCGGAACTATTGCGTACTTGTAGGTTATTGGACTTGACACGAACTGCATGGTACAGAGAGAATGGGAGGGGTTTCCAGATAACCGGGGAATAGCGATTATAGGCCCCTCCCAACCACTTGTTTCCGGAGCATGCAGAGTGCAGCGACGGAGTCATGATCCTTGTAAGGTACATTGGTAGCTTACGTAATGCCATTCAACAATAACAAGTGAATTTCTTCGATTGGCCGTTTACTGTTATTTCCGTTGATAAATGTTGTAATACCTAAACAATTTAGTACCGGTACACAATTCAGTTTACCTTTAGCAAGAGTCTAAGCCTATACCTCGGAATAACTGGCAAAAAGTCCACAGATTGAGATTAAGAGGTTTCAAATGTAATGTAATCCAAATTATGTCCCTTTTAGAGACTGAGCAGGATCCAGTTTACAATAGAGAATCAAAGGTATTGACTGTACGTAAGTACTTGCTTATATTAATAGGCCTCTTCAACTCACGTCGCTCTCAATCAACTATAATTTCTTGTCTCTAAAAAAAATAGATGGAGTGATGTCAGGGACTATACTTTGCAATTTAATTTGTTGTTTAACTCCCACTTATGGCTTGCGTCATTCTCATGGTAGACACAGCGCTACAACAAAGATAATATCTGGTCGTTTCATGAGAGTCATTTATACATGACACAAAATTTTCGGCCGAGTATAGCCGATGTCTACCGATTGAGGAGAACAGAACAAGAGTCTGGTATAAATCAGAGAAAACTCGATATCGGAAATGTCCGAAGCTGATAACATCGAAGCGGTTATATTCTCGGAAAGTGTGTGCTAGGATGATACCCAAGCTTGTACTCCCTGTGAGCAGGCCATACACTGCAGCAGTGAGCTATAATTTACAACCAGCGGATGAATAAATAACCAAATCGCTATATATTAAAGGTTGTGAATTGTGTAAAATCTATTTATTTATATTAGTATTGAAATACGGTGGAACAAATCCACATATATCCGAAATATTCACGCACAACATTGAGTATAAATTCAAATAGTTCGAATCACATCGGTTTGGTAACCATGGTTTCAATGCGCGACAGCATTCTCACACCAGACTATGCTTCTTTCTATTTAGTCTAAAATGGCACGTATTCTCTTCGAGGTGATATGGGTTTTACCGCTTTTCCTGGGAATTAACGAAAGCATACACAACCTATATTTTCTATTTAATCCTATAGCATAGGTACTTTCCGGAACATACCGAGTGTTGTGACGAAATCATACTCTGCATATAGTTCCTTGTAGCGTGCATATGTATGGGATCCTGATTAACTGCGTAACACCATTCACAAAGTGAATTTCCTGACTGGCTGTCTCTTGGTGTTTCCGCAGATAAGTGTGGTTAACCGTCTAGATATTGACCTCACTCCTCAGTACTATATATAACACTCACATTGCTCCATAAATATTGTCGTATGAATACTAGAATTCGCAATTGTTGCCTTTTACAAAGGATTTTTTTTTTTTTAATTATTGATGAATAGATGTTGCTTACTTGGTTCGAAGTAAATTGAATATTCAAGTGTACCCGTTACAATTAAAGACGTAAACTTGTCAACTGCTTACGGTGGTCTGAACGTGCATCTGGTTTCTCCCAGGCTAAACTGAAGGGAAAGCTGTTGATTAAGCCATTCTAGTATAGACTATCCACATATAGTGTGGTCAACAAATAAAAATACCAGCACACTTTCCTTTCAATTGAAGGCCATAAGCTCATAACATGGAGACGAATGTTTGCAATTAAAATTAAAAACAAATAATGACCGACATATTCACCCAATCGCTCTTACACGTGAAGGCGCAAATAGGTTTTTTTTTATTTATATATAGCAGTTTATAAAGGTGAATACGGTCATGACGTAGGTCTACGTAATAGCTTGGGATTACGTGATGTCACACTGGAAATAATATTCATTCACATTCTCGAAAGAGGTGGTATGTGATTGGTTACAATTCGGATGAGAAGGGTGTTGACGACATTTAGGTGACATGAGCTTCCGTTTGGAAAGAAACACTAATCAGATAAATAAATACCTTCAGAAAGGCCAAGAATGAAACACCAATCAGATAAATAAATACCTTAAGAGAGACCAAGAATAAACACCAATCAGATAAATAAATACCTTAAGAGAGACCAAGAATGAAACACCAATCAGATAAATAAATACCTTAAGAGAGACCAAGAATGAAACATCAATCAGATAAATAAATACCTTAAGAGAGACCAAGAATGAAACACCAATCAGATAAATAAATATCTTAAGAGAGACCAAGAATGAAACATCAATCAGATATATAAATACGTTAAGAGAGACCAAGAATGAAACACCAATCAGATAAAAAATATACCCGGCTACTAATTTTATATTTCTAAACATTAATCACACTGACACAGGGGTGTCGATCAGTGAACCATCATGAGATCACAATAGGTCTTATTCCCGTCAATAGAGCCCATGGTTAAGGATGGAAATCGATCCGCCGCTATCGCCGGCCTCTCGAAAGATATATCTGATTTTTCTCTGATTTTGTTTGGACACCATAGACAAAATAATCTTACTCCTACTTTCTTTTCTCTCGTTTAAATAGAGTTTTATTTGAATTTCTCATCCCTGTTGAGCAGTTTAAGTTACGGTATATCCCTTGGCAAAGATGAATTTGAAAACCGTCAGAAAGAAATATCGTAAGTAGTTAAAATACTAGTCATTGTATTTATTGTATCTAATAAAAAATCAGAGAAAAATCAGACATATGTTTTGTGTGGCGGCGATAGCGGCGGATCGATTTCCATCCTTCATCATGGGTTTCTGTTGACGGGAAGAAAGTAGGGCTAAGACGGAGGAATTAGTCCTATATATTGTGCTATAGGGCTTACGCTAATTGGCGGCAATTTACTGTTCAAGCTCAATGAACCAAGAAACAAAAAAACATATAGACTGGCACGTCGCACTAAATGACATGTGAAAAGCTGGTCAGTGAATGGTACGGGTAACGGCCCCCCTTAACCATGACCTTAGATTGTGAAACCCGCCAGGTACGGAAATTAAGCACACATTTTATTCTGTGACACGCAAACATGACAATCGCCAATAACATAGAGCCTTAAAGAACAGCCAAAATGTCGAGTTCATTCCCATTACATCATCACGGAATAATTGTTATTCGTCATAGGTTTGCTTTTAACATATTTTGAAATAAAACATAGTGAAAATAATAAGACGTTTGAATAGGTTTAATAAACATTTTTTTGTTCTATTTTTATAATAATATACTAGTATATAAACTATGCATATCCAACAAAGTTACAACATAAAACAATATATCAATAACGGAGGAGAGGTATAGATCGATCACTGGTCGAGAAATATATATCAATAACAGAGGAGAAGTATAGATCGATCACTGGTCGAGAGGTTCATATCAATAACGGAGGGACGTAAAAATCGATCACTGGTCGAGAGGTATATATTAATAATGGAGGAGGGGTATAGATCGATCACTGGTCGGGAGGTATATATCAAAAACGGAGAAGTATAGATCGATCACTGGTCGAGAGGTATAGATCGATCACTGGTCGAGAGGTATATATCAATAACGGAGGAGAAGTATAGATCGATCACTGGTCGAGATGTTCATATCAATAACGGAGGAGAGGTATAGATCGATCACTGGTCGAAAGGTATATATCAATAACGGAGGAGAGGTATAGCTAAATAACTGTATAAATCAATAACTGATCGAGAGGTATAGATCAATAACTGGTAAGGAGTTACAGAACCATCACTGGTCGAGAGGTAGATATCTTTCACTGGTCGAGAAGTATAGATAGATCACTGGTAGAGAGGTATAAATCAATCACTGGCCGACACGTATACATCACAATAAGTGATGAAGAGTTATAGATCACTGGTAGAGAGGTATAAATCAATCACTGGCCGACACGTTTACATAACAACAAGTGATGAAGAGGTCAAGATCACTGGTAGAGAGGTATAAATCAATCACTGACCGACACGTATACATCACAATAAGTGATGAAAAGGTATAGATCACGGGTAGAGACGTATAAATAAATCACTGGCCGACACGTATACATCACAATAAGTGATGAAGAGGTATAGATCACTGGTAGAGAGGTATAAATCAATCACTGGCCGACACGTATACATCACAATAAGTGATGAAGAGGTATAGATCACGGGTAAAGAGGTATATACCAATAAATGGTGGAGAGACATAGAGCAATAACTGGCAGGGAAGTCAAGATAGATCACTCTGATGGAGAGGTAAAAAATGATAACTGGTCGCGAGATATAACATGGTCATAGTTCAAGCATGGGCAAAGTGGAATCATAGTTAATCCTGCCATTTTTGTTTATTGTTAGCGGATAACATTTACAGTACGAAAATAATTACGAACATAATTTATTACACTGCACCGATGAAATGTGTGTAAGTCCAGTTACTATCTATAATAATCATTTGAGAAAAAGTGCATATATAGTTTACTTCTTTTGTTTACAATTAAGCAGAGTTGTAATGACTAAAAGGTGTAGAGTTTAACTTTTTCTTAAGACGTTATCCGCACAGCTTATTAGTGGAGCTGACCAGTTTCACACTCTGCTAGCAGTCACGTAATGAAGGTCAATGAGTGCGTCTCCCACCCACGACTGTAAACATTTAAACAGACACAGGACAATTTGGTATACTTTGTGTAACGTGCATGTTCACATATACAGTCGATGTCCGTAACTAGACCCTGATGGGCTCAAACTCTTTTCTAACAGTACAATTTACGCATACTACGTTTTGTTTTTGTATAATGGTCGAAGAAATAGGCTATAAAGTTTCTTGGAATTTTTTTTTCATTAAATTTAAAGGTGATGTAAGAGTTTATTACTAATTTAACTAGACGACGACAGCAACAATAAAGTTAGTCTGAAATATAGCCTGACTTTAAACTTATGTAGACTAGATTTGTTACTCCTAGTTTGTAGAATTGTGCTTTAATATCACGAACGTCACATAATATCAGATCACCATTTTAAGGAATTTGCTGAATGCATCGTTTCAATTTATTATTTATACAATTTTATTACTTTACTAAACACCATCGCAATAAACTCGTATTGTTACAAGGGATCATAACACATTTATTCAATCTCAACTAAAGAACTTATATAGGCTAACTTGCTGACTAACTTCTATAACCTTATTAACACCTTATAAAGCGGTTTGTCAATATTCCCAGGATGGAGTTTGTGTGCATATTACAGCGGTTGGAGAACTTTCTGGAAGTGGTATATGGTGGCACGTGCTTTGTATGATCTTAGCCTAGATCACCCTTTAACTCACCTGTGACAACTTCAACTGAAACACCTGTTCACTAAGTCAATAACCACACAACATCTATCTTCTTTCTACAGTACTCAATGGAGCTCACATTCTATTGACGGCATCAGCCAGGGAACCCATTTGACCCCATCTCTGTTTTGGAGAAAAGATGTCAACAGTATAGTCGTCTAATCTTAAACGTCAACAAAAACACCAATGCTAATTTAATTAGCTATTCATTCTGTAATTTAACGATAAGCACCTTCATAGTGACGCAAAACTGTAAATCTGTAAATGATGGGGGGAATTTCACGAACGTCATCACAGGCGGTCATTTTGAACTTTCCCCCACACTTTGTGGCGGAACAAGAGTACCACCGACATCGCATCTTGTGGTAAAATGCTCGTGTAAGTTGAACTAAAAATATTTACAGAAGCAAGCTATTTTTACTTGTATACACACATTGCGGTCGTTTGCGTACCGTGTGACCTTTCAGCAGATGTTTATATAACTACTGTAGTACATTAATATGTTTTCAAAATTATCACATATCTTGCTTAAGCCATAGATACTGGTTCCAGTTCGAGCCTTATTTGTTTTGGACAAATAACATTCGTACATAAGGACAAACCGATTCTTTAACATATGTTCTGGGTGTTTTTGATTTGTTTGTAACTAAATGACTTTAGACCTTGTGTACGTCGTGCTGGCTGCCCCACGATGTTATTGTTATATTGCTAAATACAGTGATATTCCCCGGATCTGGAGTCAACTTGTGGTTTTGGGTGCTATGTAGTTTCACCGAACAGGGGCATTAAAACAAATCAAGTTGTAAACCTCTGCACTTACATGAGGGCACCGATGTCAATGAACGTCTGCCGGCGAAGAGTTTGATTCTAGTATTGCGTAGAACCAATGTCAAAAGGTTTGCTCCACGTGTGCCTAAATGAACAAAGGCAAAAAATACTCCATCATATTTAATGCCATAAGAGGATATAAGGAAAGTTAAAAGGATTCATTATTTAAGTTATGCAAACATCAGCCTGACGAGTTTTCAGGAATCTGCATGATTGATATATAAGCTTAATATCTTGTTAGTTAACTCAGTCGTGAACCAACACATCAGTGTTTCAAACAAAGTAGAACAATACTGTAGAAGCGGTGACACAGTTCTTATTCCCTTGCTCTAATTGCGGTGATAATTATCAGTTTTACTTTGAACAAATGTGTGAAATACTCATAGGGTGTTCAAAACACCTCAGTATAGTGAGTAAACAGGTGCAAAATAAATTTCTTTTCAACCAATATACTGTATGTTATCAGACAAACGTTTGAAGTCTCATATTAAATTATCAACCCAAATTGGATAAAACTCAGCATCACCAAATGAGATAGACAACAAATATTTAGTCCTCAGATCTGGAAGCATGAGTCTTTGTAAAAGAAAATGACTGCCAAAAGCTTAGCGTTTATTTGGCAGAGTTTTTAAAATATATTTTAACATCAGATGATCTTTATTTAGAATAGAAAAGACCATTACGATTCTTGGGAGTCGAGATGCGTTAAATAGGTTCATTATTTTAATTCGAATTTACGAATATATGGAGCAAATTATTCACATACTATTTCAAAAAAATCGTTTCATTCCCTGACTTAAATGATTGAAGATTGCTAGTGTATATAACTGTCTTCTAATATCAGAATCTTATATTCGAATTTTCAAAAGGGAAAACCCGTTCAAGCAGTGAATATCCGATACTAAGAAGAGCTCGCGCATTTCACCCGCGCTTTTGAGTCGTCTATGATCATGTCTCGTGCTGCACGTCTGCCTATTATTCTGGTTTGATTCCAAGCCAATTTCTCAAGTAGTTTCCTGACAAAGTCAACAAGAGGTCAATCTTAGAGAGCTAATCGGTCCCGGAAAGGGTACTTCAACATCGAATGATCAGCAACTTCTCTGTATCATTAACGCTATCTTCTTTCTTGGCATTACACAAGCACTCAAATTTGTTTTCTTATCAGTAACACAATGTCATATTAAGACAAAAGAAGCACAGTAAGTACAGAAAAGGTTATCCGCTTGGCGGGATGCTCAATTTAATTTTAAAATTGCTTTACAAGTTGCAGCCTGACCGCAACAAACCTATAATAATTTATATTTTTTAAAATATTTTTTTGATTTTCATCATTTTATTCACATTTATATAGGTTGCACTACCATAGCTTTGATTAATAAACTTTAAGCCTTATTCCACCCTTCTGTGAACACTGCAAAGTAAGATCGTGTCCCCGGGGATACCTGGGGTTGAGTGCAATAGTTTAAAAAAATTTATGATCTACATTATTGAATGGGAACGTACTGAAAAAACGATGTTTATACACAGTAGTTAAAAAAGCTTGCTGTACTCAGATGAGCAGGAGTCTTGAGTAGACCGTGCTACTCAAGACAGTTTTCGAACAATGACGTCAGTCCCGCCTGTTAAATTAACTAATTAACGGCTATGCTTACTCGAATGCAAATGCAATACAGATGTGTCTTTGAAAATATGCAATAAAAATAATAAGTTTAGGTCGAAAAAAAGTTGTATTTCCCGTTAAAGGCAACGCTAAAAAGCCCTATACCACGTACACGACACGACTGTATTGCTTCCGTATAAGCCTATATATGGCAGTCCTATATACTGGGCAAGGACACCTTGTGTTGCTTGTGGAAAACGTACTTCTGTCAGCTGTGTGGTAAAGACGCAAATCCCCAGCCTTCGTCAAGTCTAAAGCCAAGGATTTGTTTCAATCCTGTTAATTCAGTTCTTGGCTGTCTGGATTTGAATGAGGATAACGTCTTTGCCAACGCGGAAACAGCACGCGGATTTCACTTTTGTGTTCATTCAAAGTTTTAAGCGATACTCCTGGCTGCATTAACCCCTATATCCCTTGAAAGGTTACTATTAAACATACTTAAATATGATATCGACTTATCGTTTCTTCATCTTATA
>JAQQZZ010049351.1:0-10132 GCA_030265115.1 Mopalia vespertina | reverse complement strand
AAGATGTGGCTCCGGCAATCGCGGGGGTGGTTTTTACGAGGTTTCCTCCCGGTTTTCCACCGTAATAAGGCAAGTAGGAGTGTGAAGTGGACAACCCGTCGTCATATAAATGAAATACCCTTGAGTACGACGTTAAACCCCTATCAAACAAACATCAATGTTGTTTCTTGTTAGAATAACATTCATATCGATCATACTAAAATAACATACAAAATTGCATTGTCAAATTAAGCTAAGATTTTCTTTCCTACCATTCCACTTTTCAGCGGTCCGGGGGCCCAAGCGGCTCCTGGACCCTCTTATTTTGGGCTGTCCTCGTAATCGAGCGCCCTTTTCACAAAATCGTTTATCCACCACTGAAAGAAATCGAGAACATGGATAATGCGTTCAAGATTTGTCCTTAACAACGCTCCACGCGACACAGCGATTGTAAACGGTTTTAGCATTATAAAGTTCTCTAGCTAATGTGAGTATCAATTAATGTTGTTAATACGAAGGCGGTGTATTCTAAACATTGGTGGCACGAGCACAACCATAACATGTGAAACGTTTTCCTTTTCTCGCTAAGAAATGAGAGTATTGTAAATGGTCCAACCAAACTGCTCTTATTGTGAGTGATTGTAGCATGGATATCGAACAGTCATGAAGCTGTGAAATTGCTGTTGCTACATTTCCTGGATGTTGCATCGTTATAGAATAAGATTAGACCCACAGAGGAGGAGGGTTTGGACGAAACGACGGTTGGTAAGGATGAAAAGGTGGACATTTCTAAATCTTATCTCTTGCTATTTTTAAAATTCTACCAAACATCATAAAAACAGGAATAATCCAACCGTAAATCAATTATAAAGAATTCGTTGACAGTCATTTTAATCAAAGTTTGAAACCTCCAAACATCAGACGAGGTTATTCTGACATTGCGATCTGCCATAACAGTGCAGTCCTGATAATTATATAACATTTTACATGTTTAATATTATTAAACTCCTTTGAATTTGAAATTGGGTGAATAAACTACGAAAAGCTTCTATTTATTACGCCGCAGACGTAAACAAATAGTGCAAGCAAAGTTTCCGGAAAGGCAAACTAAAATTGCCATACCACGGATTTACCCTGGTGATCACCTGCTTGATATATAAAGTTAAGGGGACAGACGAGCTTATTCTAGTTTCATCTGATCAATGTGGCTTTATAACTCCGAAACGAACGGGTTTCGGTGGACAATTTTCTGTGGTTAACAGGTTACGTTTTGGAGGTAGTATAACAACATATATTAACCTCCGAGAACTTCAGTTACGAACATAAGACAGAGTAGCGCGGGGAGTTCAGACTAGGTTGTTAGAACTGTAAACACAAACTGCTTTACTGGATCTCCTGTAAAAGTCAATGGCCAGGCTGCTTTTGTACTTAATGCTTTCATAGAGCTTCATGAAACACATTCAGTTCCATTATTAAAATTGAACCACTATATGCTACACTGATTGTTGGATCAGCAGAAAAGCTGACTTTGCTGTGTAAAGTGAATGAAGCCTCCATAGCGAGGGACATATTTCAAGAAAATCAATACAATTATTGTACACTGCTGGTGGTACATATATTTTTGTCTCTTGGGACATGGGTATCTCTGGTTTCCTGTATATTTTAAAGCAGGCCCTATTAACGTCTCAAATCATTGGACCAAAAGAATCAATTTTGATACATGTTTTGATGTAATTTGCACCGGGGACTGTGTTCTTTTGCCGATTGAGCCTATCCGTTGTATTAAACGTCTGAAGCCATTCGAGCCAGAGAAACATTAAATGAAGCAATTCACCCCGTGTTATTTTGTTCTGGCGATATGTCTTTCTTTGGTTTAGTGTTTATGATCATTTTGTTGACACTTTCAAACGATTTCAACTCCAAAGGAGAGACGAGAGTCGGCTTCAGTGATTCTGGACACAATGTCTGTGGATTACCAGGTGCCCTCTCTATGTATAACTGTGACAAATGGCTTGGGAGACTTGCCACCTGGTATATTACTGTATGAATGCTATACACTATATACTTACATCCGAAAACAATCGTAAAGGGATTTTTTGTGCGTCATTTAGAAAATGATTTCGTTAATTTCTGATAATAATCTCTTAAAAGATACATTGGGAAAACATATGAAAGATTTTTAAAAAATCCGTAATCCATAAACCGAACTCTAGACCGTTAAAGCAACGCACGATACCCGTATCTGCCTTATGAGAGGCCTAATTGGCCGACATTTAATGCCGGTGATTTGGGGCTTGTCTCTGAAGGTCGTTGGTTCGATTCTCAGCCGGATCTCATACTGTAAAGTTGAATGAAATACATTCTGCTTTAATTAAAATCGTGTTTTGTCTGTTTGTTTGTTTGATTGGGGTATAAATACGTGCATGTACTTACGGTTATTTAACTAATATGATGGCGTGCCAGCCCGATGGACACAGGAGCCAACACTCGAGGCCATTGGCAACAAACAACAAAAGACCAGCAAGACAGAGAAAAGACAAAAAGTAAAGACATAACAACCAGATCGGTTTCCTCTTGCTCCTTAGCTCGGAGACCACCAGAGCAAAAGGAATCTCCGTCCCACTTAAACACCCGTTCTAAAATTACAAAACAATTTCTCAATGTAGCAGGTACATCTAGATTGTTTTTTTTAGGTGTTTTACAACACCGCGAAGATATTTTACAGTACTACAACAATGGTTGTAGGAAACCACCCTAAACGACGCTGGTATCAAACAACTTCAAGACAGGACGATAACAAGACGCAAGAAGGGATAATAGAAATGTAATCACTCTTTATCGCTGACGAGCATAGGCTTACACAAATAAAATCAGGTGACAAATTATACGAATTGCGGAAAGCGGAAAAGAAGATCATCGAAACTCTCTTCCTTTCCTTTGGACACACCAGAATTTATTGTTTATCCTCGTTCTTTTTTTAGCTGCGTCATTTCATCCAGCCAATCAAATGCTGGCTATCTAATGCTAAAATAAATTGCAACGGCGAAAACAATGGTAAGCTCATCTTGTAAGAGTGTGACGAAGATTTTAGTGTCGGGTTTAGGGTTATGGTTATGTTCGGTTTAGATTTAGAGTTAGGCTTAGAGATAGGTTTAGATTTAGAGTTAGGCTTAGAAATAGGTTTAGATTTAGAGTTAGGCTTAGAAATAGGTTTAGATTTAGAGTTAGGCTTAGAAATAGGTTTAAATTTAGAGTTAGGCTTAGAGATAGGTTTCGATTTAGAGTTAGGCTTAGAGATAGGTTTCGATTTAGTGTTAGGCTTAGAGATAGGTTTAGATTTAGAGTTAGGCTTAGAGATAGGTTTAGATTTAGAGTTAGGCTTAGAGATAGGTTTAGAGTTAGAGTTAGGCTTAGAGATAGGTTTAGAGTTAGAGTTAGGCTTAGATTTAGGTTTTATGTTAGGTTAATGGGTAATTTTAGTTTAACCCTAAGCCCCATTTTTGAAGGAAATTGGGGCAAGGGTTTAAAAGGATAACTTTGGTTGTATGCATTTTATTCCTGGCCATGGGGAGATGTTACACGCAAGATGTGCATATTACCTGTAACGTTTTAGTACCAAGTAGATCAATAAACCAAAAAATGAATATAACACGAATACACATAGTTTCACAATTATTTATAAAACATGAATTCCACAAGAAAATTATAAAAAGAAAACGGAAAAAATGTATAAGGACATGGGAGCTGACGTGATCACACTTAACTTACTCGTCATAGTAGCTAGTCGGTTTAAAGGGAGATAACTTGTAGTGCTCTATCCAGGTCTATATGACACCAATACAAACAATATTATTTCCATTAATATCTGATATTCAAATCACTGGAATATATAGATGAGGCCTCTAGCATTGTGATTGTATGAGCATGTTAACTAAGACGTTTTCAGTTTAACGTAAGTGGACATTTCTTAAATATATCTACATCAAAACAGCTCATTTATAATAAAACATAACTTGTATTTTGGAATGATTATTTTTCGGGAACAATGTAAATGACCAACATGTGTTAATATAAAAACTGATGTGAAATTCATCATTCCGTAACACTGTATGTATAATTTGATCTGTCAATAGTAGGGCCTAGAGCTCTTCTGCTTACTGTGGAAAAGGCAAAGACATGGCTGCTGGAAGGTAATTTTAACATTACCCTGTGTTAAAGATGTCTTTATACACAAGATATAGTTCGACTAGAATATACATGACATGAACGAACACATGAAGTAACACCCTTTTCACGTTTGTCATTTTATTGCAGCCCAGACCTGCTCTTTAATTTCCGTGTTATACTTTATTTATCTATTTATCCGATGTTAGATCCCAAGAACAGATCATTGGCCAGTGATGTTGCTAGAGAAAACTGGGTAAAACATAGAAAATTTTTTAGACCTGTCGCTGTCTAAATGGCAAACCAGCAAATGACTCGTGGGAATTAAATATACCACCCCGGAGGTCTTTCAGAATAATATAGCCTTGCCGAGAAAAACGATTTTCTAAACAGCGAACACAAAATGTTAAGAATAAGAAACACAATCTAGTTTATTTCCTAATAATACGGCTCATCCCGCAATTGACAACCAGCTTTATTACATAGCAGCACGCCGTTTTTGTATCCTACTAGTCGTAACTAGTGCATGAAAGTAAAACTTAATAACATATAGATGATTTTATGGCAACAGTGATCCTCCCTTACGAGGAAATAGGCGGCGATGTGTGTCATAAGTCGTTTACTCTGCGCACCGATTATCACAACGGTTTAACTTTGTGCGACAGACTAATTACCACCCAGCCACTCTTTACCAGGTCAAACATTTCTTAAAAAATATACTCAGAATTGTGTGCTGTTTTTATACTTTTATTTAAGAATTCAAAACTAGTATAAAGCTGATTCGCCCGTGTGCCATAATGTTTGTGTTCAGACTATTCTCGAGGATTTCGTCATACGATTTAATGTCAATTTCATAAACCAAAACTGTAGCCTTTTCCATCCAAAATATATCTAGCCTGTTACGTTGGTTTATGTCTGGTATAAGATAACTTTGCAGAAGGCAGCTAGTCTATATGACGTTATGTGATATTTGCTTGAATAATCCGAATTATTGCAATAAATAGATAATGCATTTAATGCAAAATCTTTATAAAATCAGCCCAGAAAAATAAAATACATCTCCCTTGAACGGCGAAAAATACGATGTTAGAAATAAACCACAGGTTACTTTAAAAGCCAAACGTTCGTTAATTGGTGTTTAACGTTGTTCTCACGCCAAAGGCCAGAAACAATGTAAACATAAATACGAGACAATATATTGCGCAATACATGAGTATCATATCGTTCAAACCCATAAGAAATATTGGTGCATGTTCGTGCATCACTCTTCTTTTGTAAACGGAATGTTTATTACTTTGCAGAACTGCACTGATAACATTGAAAAAATAACGAAACTGTGTGAAACTGAATCTTGTCCTAATAAAGCTGAATACAAACTATTGAGATCAACCCACTCACGTATTACGAAACAAAAAATGCGGAAAACTGACTGCTGTACAGACGGACGGGAAGCTTGCCGACGGACGGACGGACGGGAAGCTTGCCGACGGACAGACGGGAAGATTGACGTATGGACAGACGTACGAGAAGATTGACGGATGGACAGACGGACGAGAAGTTTGCTTACGGACAGACAGACGGACAGTAAGATTGACGGACGGACAGACAGGCGGACGAGAAGATTGAGGGACGAACGGAAGGATTCCTGAAGGACAATCTTATAATCTCATCTGGTTACAGCGACAGGGAATCTTGCGCCGAAAGGCGGCCCTGAACGATAATCGTCTCGTTCTTTTCCACTTGACTTTCGGGTACCTCCTTCAATCTCTGGCGCTATATGTTTTGAATACCAATCTTTACGAGCCATAGGCCTACTTTGTCTTGCTGCTTTTGGCTGTAGCTGTAGGACTGGAAGGTAGAATTTACATCTTTTTATCTTTCCGATTATGTTGGAACTGAAAAGAGCTCCGCGGCGCCTTGTGTGTTGCCAGTAGACTTGTGTGCGTTTATAGCACATACAGATCCTTCATAAACCGTATTCTGTTGAACTGATCGTTGTTCAATATTATATCAAAAAGTATTTGTTCATAATCACAGAGCCTGTCTCAGACAGACAGTAATTAAAATAAAGCGACTAATTGTGAATCCGCTGTCCATACTTAGAACAAAGAACTTAGGTTATAATTAATTTGGGATAGGTGTTATTTTTAATTGTATAACATGTTATTAACCTGTATGGTCAACAAGGTTAATCGCACGCAACATGCCCTCGCCTTAGTTTGGAATGTTACAGGCCAGTAATTAACGACTAGCTGTACATGAACCGCTTAGAGTTAATAGCTAGCTTATTGGCCAACACAGCTATGATGTAAGATAAGCTCACCATCTGGTTAACATCTGCTAGAGTCAGTGAAATAATATACATTGACTTGTTTTAGTGGGCCCGTGGTGCTATCTACACAACACGTCGTCTTCAAATAATCATCTACTTTACGAACGTCCCACTAGTACATAACGAAACAAGAGTATATTCTGAAAAATATTTGAAATGACGGTTTTAAATGACTGGAAACTGATTTCGAGCGGAGAATTTTAGGCGCATTGGTTGAATACGACAAGATGAGGCGGCCCATGATTTACACAACTAGTTCTATTCTCAACAAGACTTTTTTAACATTAAGTATTGCTATCATGAAGCATTATGTTGAAATGAGTGTCAAATAAAGGTAGACGACGATAAACCACGAATATCAGTGCGACACGGGTAGGAATTAGTATTGTAAGTTGGACCACTATGAGCCACAAATATCTTTGCGACGTTACCTGGAATTAGTGTTTTAAGTTAAACGTCTATAAGCCACGAATATCAGTACAGCGCGGGTTGGAATTACTGTTATAATTTATACCTCTATTAGCCACGAATATCAGATCGATGCAGGTTGGAATGAGTGTTATAAGTTAGGCCACTATTAGGCAAGAATACCAAAGCGACGTGGGTTGAAATAAGCCTTATAAGGTACACCACAAGTAACCATGCACGTCAGTCCGACGCGGGTTCGAATTAGTTTTGTAAGTTAGACTACGATTAGCCAGGAATATGAGTAAGATGCCGGTTCGAATGAGTGCTATATGGTGGACCATGGTTATATAGCCATATCAATCTAATTAAAATCAAATCTCAAAAACGCTCCCCGTGTTCTGTTTGTCGCTATTTTAAGATCTAACGCAATCACTCCCCCTATAATGTCGATTGGTTTCTCAAATTGACCAATCACAGAGCTGCTTCTCATTTCTGGTTTGTAAAAGCCGAAGATTTCCGCCGACATACCGGTGGGGTTAGATCACGGATTGGACACAGTATATAACACTCCTGTTTGTCGCTGGATGAGAAATGAATAAACAGAAAAAAGTTTTACTAACGGCAATTCCATTGTTACCAAGATTGTCGGTCGTTTATCAGCTCGTATTTTATGCTATATCCTTTTCTTTCCTTTTGTATTATGGTGACGCTCTTGTCACGATCGCGGTTTGCAAACATTTAGCCGTCGCGAAACAATACTATAGCGGTCATTTTAAACATATATCGCGTTGAATCCATTCAGCACAACGAGCTGAACACCAGAAAAGCCTGACATGATTAAAATTCCAACAACTGCTTAAACGTTGTGGGCTATTGGTGGAGTATTTGGTTCTGATGTGAAGTAGTTGAGTGGAGGTTCATGGTCATTGTAATATTACAGCCTAGATAGGAGAGATTTGCACTATTTGATGGAACGGTGATTCGGCTGTTGTTTACATTCTGAACGTAGCTTGGCAACCCCTATCACATTAAAGGGAAGCTAACTAAAACTTCCAACGCTCATGACATGTCAAGAATTTGATGGTGTACTCCAAAAGGACCGATTAAGGTATATGTCAGGCGTTTTCGTCCAACGAAAGTTTGGAATGGACCTGTGTAGCCATAAGTTAACATTACGGCTTATGGCAAATTAATAGTGGTCTTGCGTCACATAGTAACACCCAGCAGTTCAGAGGCTAGAGGACAGACACAACCAGGCGATATACCCGCCTTGGCTGCAAACAATGACGTCACTTTAATTAATGAATGAACGGCTATGCCTATTCCGATTCAAAGGCGACATGGGTTTTTGTCTTTCAAAATATGTAATGAAAATACTAAGTTTTGGTTGAAAATCGTTGGGGTTCCCCTTTAATCCTTCAGTTTAATTCAGTCACAATAATCACTAATATAGGTCAGTAATTGAAAAAAAGAATGGTGCTTTTTAGATGTATCTCACTGTCCCTTATATATCAAAGCTATATCAAGCTACCCTTGGTAAAATCTTGATTTTTAAACTAAAATTTAGTTGTTTTTTTGTACTTAAATTCAAGCGTTATTTGTTTTTAACAAAATAATTTTTTTTCTGGACTGATAATTACTAACCTCATTAGTTACTTTCGAATTATGTTACAATATATATTTCGTTTTAGGTTCTCAAATTTAAACACACAATTTCTTGTTTTATGAAATATGTTGTTGGCTATATTTGCCAATATTTCCAAGGAAAATATACAGCACTAATACAGAAGGAAGTTTCGCCTCACTCAGTAGAGCATTTATATTTGTGTTTCTCTTGGTAAAACCGGTCTTTGCGATAGATGAGCAGACATTTTAGGCGCACGATTGGGATTTTCCTGTATAAGGAGACCAGCAAATCTGGTGCTACGTTTGTCATATTGGAATACAAAAGGAATTATGTTATTCTTAGACCTTGCACCCGGTTATCAATTGAAACCCAGTGGTTCCAAATTTGAATAGTTTTAATCCAAAAAGCTTCTCTTTCGTAAAGTGTATGTTCAAGTTTGCTTTCATCTACAGAGGAAATAACTTGTGTTTTTTAATGGCCATGATATCGAAATGATCTTTAAATAGATAAGCAGGAAGAGAGAAATGCTCGGCTAATGCGAAAATAAGCTGTAACTTAATGGAACTCAAGTGATTATTGGATCTACACTATTAATATATTTCATTCATTTGTTTGATTGATTGGGGTTTAACGCCGTACTTAAGATTATTTCACTCACATGACAGTGTGCCAGCTCAATGGGTGAAAAAAAAACACCCTTTACAACACTGGCAGCAAACAAAAACAGGACAGTCACAGAACGCAATAAAAACGACACCACAAACCGACCAGTTTCATGTTGCCCTTTACCTCAGAGAGCTAGCAACAGAGCACAACGAAGCTCACTCACAACCTTCCGCTATGTCAATCAAGTTTAGTGCATTCAGTTTTAACTTAACTTATAATGTCATTGTAAAGTTGTTTTATAATGACATAAGATTAGACAGATCATATATAATGGGATACTGTCTATATTATAGCTGTACATGTATAAACATGTCAAAAAAAAGGGTAAGAGAAATGTGCATGTCTCTATCGCCCGCTGATCGTTGCTTAACAAGGTTAACACTAACCATTTGCTAAAAACTGTCGCAGTCTTACCTCCATGACTTGCGTATAGACCGCTTGGTTATAAACCAGGACCATTTTGAATGTAGTGATATTTTATGATGACTCACATTTAACATTTGTTTTTCGTAACTGTAGCTAAAAGTAGAGCTCCGCCTCGTGACTTCCTGGTAACATAGTGATGGCGCAGATTTTGTCCCAAAGTTGCAGTCAGCGTTGAAAAGCTAGATGGCACTTGATGGTTAGAAAATGCACTCTTACAGTAAGTTACAGCTGTGCATTAAAAAAAAAGAATTTTCACCCAATATGTCTCAAATTAATCATACTGATAACTTCCAGATTGAAATAAAATTCAGGTTCATTAAAAGCATGTGATATGTACTTATACATGCAATCTAATTAAAATCAGATCTCAAAAATGCTCCCCGTGTTTTGTTTGTCGCTATACGGAGATCTAAGGCAATCACTCTAGTAATACTCTTCAATTAGGTGAAGCTTACTGGGGTTCACGAAAGGTCACAGTTTCAGTTGTCCAATAAAAACAAAGATAACACGGGGCCATGGTAAACACCGAA
>JAQQZZ010049350.1:0-22500 GCA_030265115.1 Mopalia vespertina | reverse complement strand
TATAGGTTATCAAGCTGACAACAAGTTAATTGAGGTTAATGATTGTTAATCATTATTGTATTCTTTCTTACTTAATTTGTTCCACATTCTACATCCAATAGAATCGTCATATTATCTGAAAAGTCTTTATGAAACGAATACATCGTTATCCCCCCTGCGGCAAAGACTGTCCTATTTGTCATCATTATTATAAAACAAACCACACAATAACAAGGAGTTTAGCTTCCTGAAAAATTCATAATAACCGTTTAGTTGGGAAACAAAAAAAAATGTCTTTGGTTTTCTTCATACAGATATGCCGTGACAAGGTATAAAATCAACCTTTGAGTGCACAGCATTTCATTGGTAATTTTGTCAGATTAAATGATATAGTGACGTCACATTCCTATTGAACAAACAACTGTCGGAAATATCAAAAGTTGATTTGAAGAAATTGTTAAGGAACCATGGTGAAAATCGTCATGTTGACTCGAACTAGAATGCCTGGTTAATTGCCACGTGTCAAATGCAAATAGATGGTCGTGTGTACTTTTTTTTAGATATTACTGTCTAAGGTTAAATAAGGGTGATTTGCCAATCTTCTTTGTTTTCGTCTTTACTCTTGCGTTAATGTGACGTATTATATGTTCCCCATCGCCGCTTAACCATCAAGTAGGAGCCTAGTGAACTGCCGGACCGGAAAAGACCGAAATTTAATGTCCGGAAGATAAGGCGAAATTAGCGCGGACTACAGACTATTATTTTGACTAAAGAGTGATATGTGGTTTACTACTTCGCCAGACTCCCACGTGTCTCTATGGAAGCTTTCTGTTGCTAAGGGCGTCTTAGCTAACAAATCAATACACTTGTCATTAAAATTTAACCGCCATATAATTCCAAGTTGCCTACAAACAGTCTGCGGAACCGATTAGCTCAAAGCTAACTTTTTATAGACATGCAATGGTTATGACGAGGCTTTGATTAAGAAATTGATAGACGTATTTTGGTTTGGCCTTAACAGCTTAAAGCAATGATATATAGATATGTAGATAACAGAAAGAATAGCTTTTCTGGTTACATTTCAGGTTAGGCAATGTATCCATGGAATAAATCACATTCGTTTCCTTTGATTAAAAATGCGAAATAGATAGATTCGGCGATCACTTAAATCACAGTTGCAAAGTCTGTTGACATTTACCATAGTCAATCAACTTAGGCCCAGGCAGTCCCATCATCGCCAGTCGAGTGTAGCTTTCAATCAAACCTCATTAATGATATAATCCACATGGCTTCATTGGGTTTTTCAATCAGCAAGCTGGATATCCGGCTAGTGTGATAGCTTTCGTTGGCGTTTTGCTGCCTTTTCACTCGATAGAGTTTTAACAGTGTGTGTTCACATGTCGATATTCATTGAACAGCAAGAGGGCAACAAGCCGGGGGAGTAGAGAAGATTGAGTCTGTGACGCTAGCATACTCTACCTAATGAATATTAAGTAGCTTTCACTTTCTCCTATTTAAAGAGGTGAGGGGATAACTGAGGGTCGGGATTATACCAGAAGACGTGGATTGAGTTACATTGGGGACCTTAAGCCTTATCATACCAAGGAAGACTGCTCACAAGGAACACGGCACTCCCGGGGCAGGGAGGTTAAACAGTACTAGAGGAAGTGTTCATCGGACGTTACCCTTTCTATCCATGAGCTCAGTCCAGGCCTGACGACTATACGACAACCAGCCGCTAAGGAACATTTAGCTACTCTACCGATAAGAACTTTACAACACCGCAACTATGAAAATCTGGGGAACTATAATAGCATTTTGTATATGCTTACATCAGCATTACGGTAAGAATTTTCACCATCTTTATTAGTTTGCGACGGAGTTATTTTTATGATTATACCATTTCTACCTACACAGAGAACTGTAGTCATGTAGTGACGACCAGTTCCAGATATTTTGCATTTCTTTGTCAAAATGTCCTTTGTCTATTGCTGTTATATCTATTATGTTTCGAAAAGTCTTGAGCTAAATACAAGTATTTATCTTGTCTTTGTCTAAAAGAAGTTTGAAATCGTTTTTAGTAATGCCTATTTGATTCATGTTAGTATACCTGCATCGTACCTGCAATAATCGCAATATTGGTAGTTTCGTATTAAAAGCCGTAGATATATTTTACTCAAATGTAGCGAGACACTGTTTTGCGATGGAAAGATTTTTAGGATACTTTGAGACACGGTGAAAATTGTTCCAACAGAAAAGTTTCTTCTTAATTAACGCTGTCTTTAACATTCTGTAAGCTTAGTCCGTTTTAAATACAAACTACCGTGCACAAACCCACCTGCTTTGCGGGTAATACAGATGTGCGCATTATGAAACAGATATATCCGAGAAATCCTAAATTGGTGACGTCGAATAACGAATTCATAAAAAGAACAAATAACCAATTAATGGTAATCTCAATTGAGCTCGTGTAAAATCACCTGTTTTGTGCACGCTTAGATTTATGTATTATAATGAAAAACGAAACACTATACCTAATCGCTCTGCTGCGAAACAGAATACAAGGTCAAATACCTTTAATAAATGTCAATTTCTTACAAAACGAACAAATAACCGATTAATGAGAATCTTAATCGTGCTCGTGTAAAATTACCTGTTTTTGCTCATTTTCATTTATGCGACAGAATGAACAAAGAAACACCATTCCGAATGGCTGTGCTGTGAAACAAAATACAAGTTTAATATATCTTTAATAAATATAAATTTCTTACAATCACAAGGTGTGGAAACAATTCCATTATCACTGATTTAAAATTGAAGCTCAAAGTTAACTTTGATTTAATTTTCTGGAATCAAGCGGAAACTGGCAGTAAGCTACTCATTTAAATGTTGGCGCTCAATTAATGTTCACGAAAAAATTCTGATTTAAATATCTGGGCGATTTCTATACGATCTGTGTCGGGGTTTGGTTGAATTCTTTAGCTAATCTTACACAGCAATTATAGGGCTTCAATTTCGAAATTATTTTCTTTATTTATACTTTTTTATCCACTGTTTGTATTCCTTGTAATTGAACTGGCTTTATCTTACAAAAAGCTTTGACGAAGATCCTACTCTTATTTACTCCTTCTCTTTATCGGACTTCCGCATGGTGTCACTGGAAAATGCGGCCTTCATTTTAAGGGTTATGAGTCTTAATAGATTTGTCAGTCCAAAAAACGATTTTTATTTCCCCCCGTTCCCTATTCAATCTTTCCGCCTTCATTGGGACGTTAGATAGTCATTTAACAAATCTGCGCCCCAAGCCCATTGCTCCCCGAGCAGTTATCAATTTTCAATTTACAGTGGTCGTAATGTGTTTCCTGAAGCAACTTCCAATTTATTGGCCTCACGCGGAAATTTCCTCCCAGACGGATATTCTGCGACGTGTTCTGTCTTGATACCTCAAACAGTGGTAATTCGCTAATGGTACTCTGGCTGTCTCCCAGGCGACTGCACCCTCACCTATTCCTAAAGTGTCCATATTCGCTACGAGCTATTTTCGCTTTACTCTAAACCAAAACCGAGAAACTCTAATTAAATGCAAAGCGTTCTAATAGACTTTATGAAAGAAGTACGGCTTGATATCAACTGTGTTTAACCTTAAAGGTTGAAATCAACAAATCCGACGCTTTAAGAGTCCTGAAAGTGTGATTGAAGGGATATAACAACCATGTCACAATGTATAGAAGTAAAACATAGCACAGTCATGGGGCCAGATAATGTTTTATGTAGCTATTTATGATATATGGTTACATTCTACCAAACATAAGGACATAAAAATTGGCGAACGTAGTTTGCATGTACATATTGCCTCATCGAGCATCTAAAATATTGAAATTGTATGTCTTAGTGATTAGTCATCCCATACTGGATATTGCTAAATATTATAAAAAAATCAACAAATTATGTAATTACGCCAGCTTTGTAAATAGCGAATAGTTGAGACAATTAATAATTTATAATGGACGATATTTATTGTTTCCACATTTTGGTTACTTTCTGTCCAGCGCTGACGTAATCTACCGAATTCTTATTTGTGGAATTGCAGTTCAAGTGTCGTTTTTAAAAATAATGACATATTTCCTATGTTAAAATTTCAACGTCGATCTTTCAGATCTTGAATAATTGTATTAAATGAGTTCTATTTGAGTAGTGTTTCTATGGAAGCTGCGTCGCAGGACTATAACTTTCACTCACGCGAGTGCCTTAAGGCCTTTTTGATTTCAACTTTAACCTCCCGAGAAATAGTTTTCCTTAACTTAATTATTCAATAACTTAATTCCCTGTATAATCAGCCGGTCATAATCTACTCAGGCGTTTTCCCTCACTGGTTGGTTGTATTTAATTGCGAGTGGATGAGCCGGTGCTTATGGGCAATCCGCCTATCTTCACCTAACCATTCGAGTAGCAGCCAATTAGGTTTAGTTGGCCACATCATTGGATCAATTAGTAAGGATTAGAGAGACGCCGCGAGTTATTTGATCAAACCATTATTACCTGCAAACAGATCGATAAAGCGGCTCACATTTAATTACTTGTTTTAATAACAGGCAAGCTATTGAAAAATTGCGTCATGTATTTGCACAAAGCTTGGTTGTTCCGAGTGCGTTTAATGTTCTTGAGGAAGTAAGAAGCCGCCTTGAGGCAGTAATGTTCTCAACACTATAATACACACGATCAATTTGTTTCAAACCATTAGATGGATGTCTTATTGTTATCAACTTACTTCTCCATGCCTATTTCGGAGATATTCCGTAAATGGTGTATCCCAGAAGAGCTTCCGGGTTCAGGAAACCCGGCTTTGAACTACTAATTCCTACATTTGGACCTAGTGACTTCTTTTCGATCCGCCTTAGGACATTTCTGTGATGATACTAGGCAATCCTATGGGTTTTATTGCCGGATGAATAGATTTTATACCTCAATATCGTTTTGAAGCTGTTGTTTTTGCCTATGTTCATTACCAAAGTTCTTCCCGTTCTTAGATTTTTTAAGTCATCTTAAACTAGGATTTTAGACAAATATTCACACCAAAATAACAAACCACTTAATAAATCGATCAAAATGGAAAAAAACCGATTAATAAATATTTGAGTCAACATTGTTGTGGTGTGTACTGTAATGTCCTTCTTGATAAAGGAAACACGGGTCTGGTTGATTACAATGCTTTCATGTCGGATTTCTATCAAGCAGTTTTCCACCAGACCACACACATTGTTTCTGAAAAGAGAAGGAATCCGCGTATATTCGTCATTAGAGAAATATGTTTCGGAAGAATAATCACAATGGCATGGAGGTGTCGATTATAGAAAAAAAAACTAAAATGGATCGCAACTTCGGGTTTGTAAGGGTAACATATAAACACCTCGGGACAGGGCGTCTATGCCGGTTATGTCTACCTAAGGATATTGACAAAATATACCATGCACGTAAATGTATATATACATAAATTACTTGTAATGTATAGGACATAAGAGCATTGGCATAATTAAGTCTATTGAATGGACGTGCTAATAAGACAAATAAGTAAGTAGTATAGGACATGGCTCAGTTTTGAGACTTTGCCGGATTTAAGCCTTTTTCAGATTTTCGGAGTGTTCCGAACAAAACTTATAACGAAAAAGCCAAAAGCAAACCCAAATAATGGTTAAGTATCGACCTGTAGACATATTTTTCTCTAATACCTGGTTTGATCACATCAGATCAACTCGAAACAGAAAAAGACATTGTTCACTATTTGAATAATTGAGTACAATGCTGTCATTACGTACAACTGGCACTTGCAATAATGAAGTTCCCTTGACTACGGCGGAAAAGATCTTTCAATCAATTAATCCAAAGGGCGGTCATCAACAAATATCAAATGAGTGAAACTCTCTAGAGAAACATATTTGTCTCTGCATAAAGTTCTTACAAAATTTTTTAGCAAAGATTAATCCGTTTCATTTATCTTTTATCTCAAGTTGATCATTATCCTCCACAGATAATGATTTGAAACTAGACAATTTAATATTTAAGAATTCGTTTCTTGTGCTTTGCCACTGACAGTTGGGAGATTTATTATACATAAGATTTTTAAAAAAAAAAGAAATGAGAAAAGACAAGACCCCGTCGGGATTCAAATAAAGAATTCCACATTATTGAGTGTGGCATATTGCCACTCAAGTGTGTATTCCTTCGGGTCATTTGTCAAAGATGGCAAAGACTGTCGAGAACAGTACCCAGTAATTTCAGTGCATTTACGTGTCGTTTCTCTCTTTGTCCAAAGTAGTGCAATGAAATAACTACACTGTGATTGCAGAGTGTTTTCTCTAATTTACTGCCGTGTCAACACAGTGTCTCGCATTTTAAGTCCCGGGATCCTATATTTGTGTATTACGGTCTCTGTAATGACTGTAATTGAGATTAATTGAGTCCAATATACCGGGTGTGCGTTCTAGTCTGACGGAGTTCAAAGACTCGGATCTTCGTGTCGACAGCAGATTGCATGCCCAATACCCTATGAGAGTGCAATAAACTCTGGTTATTCTTCCACTAACTACTACACTGCATCTTAGTCACTTCCCGCCAATTTCATTCGCAGTGCCAGTTTTTAGTACCTTAATACCTGCATCGAAATGGGCCGAAATAAGCCATTTCAAATAACGTATGGACGCACGGTGTAGCAAAATTGCTTGGTAATGTTTCGGAATATGGTCCACTAAGGTTGTGTGTGAATGATAAATTTTATCAATAGCCCATCTGTTAAGGCAGACTGCAATATCACCATAATCAAGTTGACAGTTTGAAGTTGGTAAATAATAGTCGCATTAAAGACTCAATTTCCTTAATTGTCTGAAATAAACTCTATGGTCAGAAGCACAAACCTAATTAATACTTCACTGTTTGTTATAAAAAGAAGCTGAACATAATTGAATAAACAATTTTACATTTTGTGGGTGACATTTCAATAAAGGCGTTATTTCTTATGAATGAGTTCTGTAAGTGATTTGTGCTTTACTTCTGTCACTTGAAACTTAAGACGTATGATAAATTGCACGAAAGTAGGTAGAATCAAGCACCATGCATTTTCAGCTGTTGTTAACTTTATTTACAATCTTCTGTAGTTCTGTCTCACTTCCAACGTATTTGTTCCGGATGTCACCAAAAAATTGTTGCTCATGATATGAGAATATGACGATGAAACTGATCTGCTGCACTTCTTTATATGTGTGTGTATTGATATTTAACCAATGTTCTGGTATTTCCATTGTAGAACTATCAGATTAAAACGTCTTTAATTTTCAAGCAGGTGCTACGTTTTGTCCTGTAGCAAATACGTCGTGTCCATGACCGAGAGCTAAATTTCCAGAGGGCGCCTTTACATTATTGAACTACAAAAACACTAGATCTTACTTTCACAACAAGACCTTCGTCCAATCTATCCTATAAAATACTGAACGGTATAAAAGTGTCAATTAATATTTTGCCATCATTGGTTTATGTATTTGAATTCAATACTTTATGGTTCTTCAGTCAAGGCTCTAGTGGAACCCTTTATGGTTATGTATGGAACCCTCACTGCAACTGTTCGAAGTATTTATCCCTTTCTTGTTACAGAAAAGAACCGTTTTTGTCGTAATGGTACCATATAGAACCATCACCTTTTCTAAACAACCTTTAAAGAACCTTATTTCTAAGAGTGTATATGAAACACGCTTTAAGATAAAGAAATGTTTCTCGGCATAACGAAAGACATTTTGATCTCAATATCTGGGCGATTTATTTTGCCATCAACAGGAGAGTGACTATTCTGATGATTGCCAAAACAATCACCGAAATATTGAGATTAAAATGTGTCTTTCGTTCTTCAGAGTAACAGAACTCTTGTACTATGCCGAACTTATCAGTGGAAACCAAGGATTTAAGATAGAGCTACGTAAAAAAAAATCACATTTTCGCTATAAAGTGTATTATTGTTGAAAGAAGGATTTAGGATGCTGCGTCACATAAAAGTTAGTAAGTAAATGTTGAAGGCGAGCTATCAACATCGTTTCAATCGCTGGGTTATTGCGTCCTAATGCGATGAAGTCCACACTAATAGAGAGGGTGCCATCTGCTTTCCTCTTCTACCTCCAAGCTCTTTGGCTTAATAGATATTAAAGAAGCCCATCAATTTGCCGAGAAATTGAGTGACTAGTAAATCGGTTATTCCCGCAACGAGAGAAGAATCTAAAGTTGATTCGAACGCCAATAGATCGGAGCTATTGTGAGGTAAGAAATTCATTAGGAATAATAGTATTACGAAGCCGTGGAAATGTCCCACGTAAACTGCAAAGCCTCCAGGAGAATGAACTAGGATTCTTTATAAAACGCTTCCCGGAAAGTACAGATTTCTGAACGAGCACCTAGTGGGTTTAACGATTTCAATCCTTTCTTTGATAAAGTATTCTGAAGGAACACTTATTATATTAAGCTTGATTGGTTTATGAGTAATTCACTCATGCATGAATCTCATCTCGCCCTTCACGTCATAAGCTGTAACTCCCCTGCTCAAACTGCGATTACAACGACTTATATCGATGTAACATGGGTAATCTTTGCATATCATATGACAGCGATTTGTGTGAAGCTCCAAGCAAATCCGCTGTTCCATTATGTGTAAAACGTTCGGCGTGCTTCATTCGCGAACGTAGAATGTTGGATTACATTGCCCTGATACCCTGAAGAATAGGGTTAAACACCAATCAGTCTGTACTGCTAAAGGACTAGATTTCATAACAACCCTCAACTGAAGAAATGATATGATAAATCATCTTTATTTTAACCTTGGCTTACACAGATATTTTATAAACAATATACACTTGACTTGGGGCTGGACGGTGGCTCCACAGTTAGCGTCTTTTGATGTACCCTTCAAAAAGTGGACAATACGTCGTCACGTAAGTGATATACTCTTGAGTACGACGTTAAACTCCAATCTGAACAAGACGTCAATACCAACTTCTTCCAACCCTCTAAGTTTCGACATCTCTAGAATAAAATAGGTCAACACTCCATTCTGTCATTTTCGAAACACTTTAACATGTCTGAAGGCGTTTCGAAGAGTTTCCGTAGTAGCACAGTTAGAGCTGAAAACTGGGGATTTTCATTGTCTAAAGAGTGAATACAAAAGTGGAGAGTACATAAGATGATGTGCGTGTAACGTCTCGTTGGTTTTGTCTTAAAGGAATCTATTATCTTGTATAAATGTGATAAAGCATGGGTCGATTTTGTCTATTGATCAAACCGCCGATAGATGAATAGCTAAAAAGAAACTCAAGCTCTGTTGAAGAGTTTTGCCCTGAGCAGAAATGGAAACCTGCTGGTATACATGCTTTAACCTATACATGTATACCGATGCACTAATGAATAAATAAATCATTTCCAGACCTGGTGTTCGTTTTTCTCAAACCTCTAAGAGATAACAGCAACCACAATCGCTAAGCAGCAACTGCAGTTCGGTAAATGGTAAAACATTGGATATTGCCTGAAAAACATTGATATGAAGTGTTGTCGAATCAGCAAAAAAAAAAGTGGAAAGTTGATTAAACCGCAGGTGATTGTATTTAAACAAATACTATATCAACCATCTTTATGTCGTCAGAATTTCCACATTTATAAAGGAAGTTATCGGAGATTCGTCTTTTTCAATACAAATGCCTAACAAATTGTCTCATTCCTTTCATAAAAATACCATGCATTTGTATCGTTTGGCTAATGGCGTCACGAGAAATGGACCGTATCATCGTTTTAATAACACACACTTTTGTTCGCGGTGTTGCAATGTTTGTAGCTCTTAAAGGTTAAGGGCAGATATCGCAGAGTAGAGACCCTTAACTGCACGTATAACGATCAATTTAAGCGGGGAAGGGTTAAAAACGTGCAGAGTTCGTTTAGTTTCTTATGCTTCATGGTTCGGTCTAGTTTTTGCACAATTCTCCCACGGCAAAAATCCTTCCATAATTTTAATAAACATTTGCAGATGTGTCAAGTGCCCTCTTCTTGGTAATACGAAAATCACTCGCGGAATAACGAGCTGTATTACTTGGAAATATCATACTGACTTTACGCATATTAACCATGAGAGTTCAATGCCAGTATTTCTGTATTTATAATATCCCGGCGTGAAACCGTCAAATGAACTACGAAGATGTTCTGGTCCATTTTTTTTTTCTACCACTGACGTTGATCAGCATTTCATTTTGTCCTGTGCATGGTACCTTCATTTTTAAATTACGCTGAAATACTTTTCAATTTGCGTTTGGTATCGCCAAAGCATTGCAGTGCAGAATGACCATTTAAGCGCCGAAAAATTGGAAGACCACAATTTGAAGTGGCCGCTGTGTCAATTGTCGAGATACTTTACAATCTATAATTGGGATATTGCAAATGAGTGCTCATTACGTCATGTCATGTGAAACCAAGTTCCTTTTTAAAGTGTCATATCTTAATGCAAGAATTAAGAGGTCATATCAAGTCAAATTGATATGACCTCTGAGAATATGTAGATAGTTTTTGCAACTTTTGTCAAAGATCATGTTTAATTAAAAAAAACAATTTCTGTTATTCATTAGGCAAATAAAGTAAATATTAAATATACTGCCTATAGTAAATAAGTCAAATTCAGCAGTACGAATAGTACCTTGCTTAAACAATACTTATAATTACAAACATTTCATTTACTGCTTGTTGATCCATTTTAATTTAAGCCTATAGCGTAATGTTATCTGCACATATTTTATATTAAATTATTTTATTGATGAATTTTGACGTTCCTATTATACGTGGCTGGATACTCTTAATATAACACCATTACTATACGTGGTATTGCCCCAAAGTTTCAAACTCTATTTCGATTTATCTACAAACTTATAGTCCGTCGCAGTGGTATCGTGTGTCGTGGTTAATACTCCGAACTTAATGGCTTATCTGGCGGTGCCTGGTAAGTTGGTTAGAGGGCGGGCTGGTGATCGCCTGGCAAATTGACTCGTGCTGTGCTACGGAGAAACGGGGAGCGCGCTGGTTTGATCCCGAATCACGTACAGCTCCAACTGATTAAATAATAGGACTTCGGTTAAAACAAGTTGAATTAATCTGTCTACTAAATACTCTTGTTTGAGTTGGACTTCCTACTCCTCCACATCGACTTCCCCTTTTATGACGGTCTAGTCCAGTTCTACCAAATTAACGACCACAATATCCCGTGGGTCAGCCAGATTTAAAACCCACCCTGCTTATTAGAACCGCATCAAGTTGCACATAAAAGTACTGCGTCTCATGAGTGCGCATCAAAGCTGTCAAAGGGTTTCCTGTAGAGTTCCTGGGAACGAGTATGTTCATGGTCACATTCAGCACAAATACAGGGCTTTTGAGAAGGCGATGTCGCCTAATACGCCGACTTGTATTTAAATTGGTGAGGGAAATGGTTCGCTCTAACGGGCTACTTTCAATTTGGGGATATAAAGACTGGTGGAAACTGGCTGGAGCTGCCATTGAGATCAGGGGCGGTATGTGGAGGCGATCGACGGCGCAGGAAATTAAAGCCCCAGCACTGAGTTAATCTTAAGACTTTATATCAAACATGTTGTCATTTACTTGTTCCCCCCAATTAGTTACATGTTCCAAGTTCCAAGGAGTTTGCTGAGCCAGATGATGTGTGCACTGGAGTCGTTCGACTGGGCTGGGTATCACCACTCTCTCTGTTATTACGTTTGCTGAGATTGAGCACAGAGATTTGGTTAGAGAGCGGTAAATCCTGCCTATAGCCCTCTGTCCATGGCTGTCATATTTAGACACATTGATCGCACATATCTTCTACAGCAATACGGTATAAGTGGCAAGCCGTCTGATCGTTATCGATAACCACTACCAGAACTTTCTGCAACTAAATTAAAATCAGCAGTGCGAAATTAAATGGCTGGCGAATTCAGATTAAATACGCGTAGTTAAAATTGACTCAAAGTTCTGATATCAAAATCGTTTTGTCATGCAACTTGAAGAGGAATATCCCTTTTCATCTTGTTTATTTAGTGGCAGCAATTTTCTTTTCAAATATAAGCTGAATCGGATCCTATCTGCTTCCCTGAAAAAAGTTCCCATCCGTCACCAAGCAATCGGCCAGACGGTGAAAAAGCGAGAATCAAATTAAATCTACTGCAAACAGTTGGAGATGAAATAAATCGTTCTCTCTATAAAATCTCTAATCAAAACGTCGGAAATTGCACCTTAACTGGATTTTGTATTAAAATCTCGATATCGAGAAAGAACATTGACCGGCTCTTAATATAAGCACGTTGTGATAGTGTCTAACCCACAGTTTTCCAATTCTATGTCTCGTTTGAACGACGGGACAAAACGGAAGAAATTGAAAGGTTCCAATGAATGAGGAAGCAATTTATATCAGTTGATGTTATGTATTCCAAATGAATTCTATATGACCTGACACTTTTAACCCATTGCCCATTAAGTGCTGAAGTCTTTGGTGATATTGCAACACTCCTATACCTGAGTGGCATTCCTGTGTTCAACAGTACACTTTAGACAGACATCCGCCGTCCAGGTCGGGTAACTAGGCATATCGATTAGTGTGTAATTACCTGGCAATTACAAATGTCAAATGGACCAAAGCGGAAATGCTTCTGCAGTGTAAAGACAATTCCATCTGAGGCATGACAGTGCCAGTGTTACTTTAACAACTGACGTAATGTGCAAGTGTTGTATGTTAAATATTCACTAAAATTGACGAATACAGGTACACAGTTAAAAATTACCTGAAGTTTCATAATAAGTTTTCATAAATATAGCCATAGATATGCATTCGACGTTTCTTTTTTACGACGCTTGTGCAAGATTGTATACTACCATAAGCATGACTTCGTTTGGTTGAAAGGGGTTTTACTTCGTACTCAATGGTATTTCACTTATATGACGACGGATTGTCCATTTTACACTGTTCCTCACTTAAATACGATGTAAAAACCGACAGAAAACTCGTAAAAACCACCAGCGATTGCTGGAGCCACATCGTATCACTCACTCATATACTTGTGGATGACAGACGCTCGCACCCGTGGGGGCTACATCGAAGAAGGATAATAAGGCCGAAGCGCTAACCAATAGACCGGACCTAGAGCATGATTGGTTACATAAAGAAGAAGGCCTGTCGCGTTACTTTGTTTGTTTGCTTCGCGTTTGATGTTGTATTTGAGGTTATTTAACTATAATATAATGTCGGTGGGCACATATGAGTTGATAATATACTCTGTTTTCAAACTGTTATTCTTTTTTTTGTGCTTTAACATAAAATAATACGTCAAACAGTTAACACCGTCTGAAAGTGTTGCTTTGCTTGAACATAGCGTCACTTTTCCGATTTTTAAATATTTCTTTTTCAAGACTCAAATGAAATTCGATGTTGGAAAGAAGCCTTGTTATAAGACGGATTTTTTTAATCATGCATGTTTTCAGCGTTCTAATGGAGTGCGTGTAAGGTCCACGTTCAGGAAATATCGCCCGAGTCCGGCCCAGGGCTGAGCACTTGAAGGATTGCAACAGGGAGCAAATGTCAATATTAATAAAACACAGCTTCTCTAACTACTTAACCGGCCTCATTTGCGAGGGCTTTTTTGCGTTTGGACAATACTGCATTTTTTATCTTTTCCTATCAACCAAGATCTAACCCTAGGCGCACTCTATAGTCAGGTTTTTCAGACACGGACATTTCATTTGGGATATTAAGGCGTAATTATTTCGTTGTAATAAAATAACTATGCCCTGGTCGCAGGAAGTTCAGCTATACGATTCTAGAAAACAAGATAAATACAGTAATATCGGACCACGCTTCTGTCAAAGATAAATGCCTTTCGTCCGTTTCATTATAATTACGGCAGGTCATTGCCTTCCTCCGGACTTATCTCGGAGTCCAGACTCACTGCTAAGAAGCATTGCCAGCAATGTAAACATAACAAAGAATGACGTGAAATCCAATCTCACTTTAAATCCAAAACAATATATAAATATAAAACAATATATATATATATATCCCATCAATGCAAAACCAAAGTTTATTTGCGTTAATATAATATGTAATTACAATTTCGAAGAACAACACGGAATGTATTATTAAATTAAGGGTACAAAATAATTATGAGTACGTTTTGGTTGCGTGTTTTTTTGTTGTTGTTGCATTTAAATCATTATGTATTCAGAGTTGATATCTATATATATTTATATATTTTGGGCAGGCAAGTTTTTCTCTCTTCATTTGTTCAAAATATATATATTTTGGCAATCGATGGAACTGTTTCAAAGTCGCATAAAGACGTTTGCGTGTCCGTTTCGTGTTTTATGAAGCATCCAATGTTATTGTTCAGTGTTGGTCAAAAACCGAGATAAAACCTCGTGGAAAACATATCCCCCCCCCCCCCCTCCCCCCTCCCCTTTCCACACATACAAACCAGATAAATTTTCAAAATAGAGAGTGTTTGTCAGATGAATGTTGGAGAAGTAACGTAATAAATATAAGTCACGCGATGTTTTCTTCTCATTGATTGTATTGCTCTACATTGAATGAAGTACGAACATCCGGAAATTTATCGCGAAGCACTTCACCCTCGTCAAATTCCTAAGGGTTGCCCATAAAACAGTTGCTAGTAGACAGGTGGGTCGGAATTATGACTGACAAAGTTTACAAGGTTGAACAGCCATCTGGCCCCTAGTAGATTTCATCATGTACTGAATAGAAATGATTTACAAGGCTCTTGTCTGGGATAACGACTGACAAAGTTTTCATTGCTCTCTGCGTGTGCCGTGAAGTGACATGTATAATAGAGTCAATATGGCCAGAAAGAAACTTTGAAATATCACCGAGAAGTGATTAGCTCTAGGCGGATGGCTAGCCAGTTACTGTTGAGACTGACCGGATGGCTCGGCGCCGTGTTGCGATAGTTCTATGCCATTTTACCGTACAGAAATGACCGTGTTCGCTTTGCTTGTAATAAACTCAATCTCCTTGCCTTCTTCCCATCTCGACCATAATCACATCATCTCTCCAGCTATGACAAGTACAAAATCAACCTTACCACATTCGCCTCATTTTCCTCATATTTCATGAGTTAAAGAGACAATGAACCAGCGGACGTTCAATCCCCTTGTCAACCAAGCAGTAATCTATCCTCCATATAACTTTGTTACTTCATTATATGGATTGTCGGCATCTCTTTAGTTTAACCAAAGCTGTTCAACAAAGTCAGATAGAGCTAAGTAGGCTATACCTGCGTCAATGTAGCTGTCAGTACGAGCTGAAACGAGTAACATTCTGAACACCGACATTTTGCTATTTCCTTAACGTGAACCACGATTATGTTGTTGAAAAGTTAGAAAAAAACATGAATACAAATACTGTAAACAGTAGTTTTGAAAAGTCGAAAAGGCGGTGTACTTTTCTTTCGTTATCGTGTTATGGCCAATTTGTTGTATGGTGGACTTTTCATATCATAACGTTTCTTCTTCACACAAAATATTATTCAATAAATACTATCCAAAGCCATTTTTTTAAAGGACAGTTATTTTTTTAAACACTGGTTAATTAATATGGGTACGGCACATAGGGCATGAAAATGCAACCATAATATCGAATTACAAAATTGGAGCTAACAAGAAAGCTACAAACTATTCATTTCAGTGTACCCAGCATCCGGATATATTGTTGTTCCGCTATATATTTTCATCAACTGTTGATTGCACTGTAAATGTAGTCAGTTTGAGTCTAGCCGTATTCCTTTTATATATAAATCTCCTACAAAAAAGAATGAAGGCGTTTGAAACAAAACCCACACACCCCTGTTTTACAAAACCGATTTCGTTTTAGTTATTTATAGACAGAAAGAAAATAATAGTATTGAACAATCGACAATCTCAAAAACCCTGTTTTACAAAAACGATTTCCTTTTATGTATTGATAGACAGAAGGAAAAAATAGTATTGAACAATATATACAGAATATGTCGCAAGAAGTTATTTCTTTAACCGTAATGTGACAATGAAGTTATTGCGTTTAGAATTCCGGCGCATTTTAAAATCTGGTCTGATGCGGGTTATTGATTTACAATGGCAATCCTAAGTTTACACTACCACGATCGTTACACACAAACAACATAAATATATCGATAGATTCGGCCAGTCCCAAATTAATATAGAACTAAAATTTGACATACAGCAGACGCAGAAGACCTTGCATTATCACACAAAGAAAGAGGATAGAATGATTGGCGATGATTTTAGCGTCTCGAGCAAACATATAGAATAATATATTGCTGTTGGTCTCCAAATCAAAAAGATTTGATCCAACGTATAAAATATTAGCTATTCCATTTTCCAACGTATTTTTGTATTTTCCAGGAAAAGCATGTTTATCGCTTTCGTTAATCATTTATAACTACTTGTTGCGATGGCCCACGGCAAATTATATTTATACGAGCTCTCATAAAACCGACATTAATTCTGTTTTTATTTTTTTCTTTGCAGGTCATTCGGCTGAAATAGAAGAGAATGCAGCTCAACAAAGCAACAGTCCAATGGTTCGATCCACAAGGGGAGGGCTTAACATGCTCCGACTTGGACGCAGTGTGAACTTCAGAACGAGAGGGGTAAGAATGCTTCGGCTCGGAAAAAGAGCCGACCCTCTCGATAATCTTACCTTTGACGATTTAAAAGACCTTTTGTATACACTTTATAGTCAGGAAAAACATCCAATGGAACGGCAACCTCCTCTCCCTCGATATGGCCGTGAATTAGAGTTAGAAGACGGCAATTCCTTAGACAAACGAATGAGCCCTGACGCAGCATTACAGTTACTAGAGGCGGAAGCATACGGTGCTCACCTTCGACCATCACCCCGCCTGGGGCGCTTCAAACGATCTCTATCGGACGTAACGGAAAACGAAATAGAGAATGCCGCTAATGGCGATGACGACAAAGAACGAGCTGTTCCAATTCCCCGATTTGGTCGCCTAACTGACGAACTTGAAGACGACAAAAGCAAGGAAGGCGATGAACGCGCTGTTCCAATACCCAGATTCGGGCGCGAAAACGAAGAATCTGATGGAAAAGACAAGAGAGCCCTAGCTATGCTAAGACTCGGGAGAAGTATGAAGATGTTGAGACTAGGCAAAAGAGAATTCGAAGAACCCGAAGACAAACGGTCACTGGCTCTACTCCGTTTAGGTAAGCGAGGCATGAGAATGCTGCGTCTGGGAAAACGCGAAGACGCAGAAGAGACTGCTAAGCGTTCACTGCAATTGTTACGCCTGGGGAAACGCGAAGAAGACGACCATCCAATTGATACAAGAGCCGTCAGTATGTTGAGGTTAGGAAGAAGTCAAAACGACGATAAAAGATCATTAAAAATACTTCGTCTGGGTTGAGAGATATGTTCGATGTGGTGTTAATGACAAATCATGTGCATCTGCATTTACAACAGAGACTGTGATGTCTTACTCGTAAGATGACAAATATCCCAGCGGTATAACAGCTAATAAACACCGGTTTATACTAGAAAGGAAGAATTATGAATTATGAACTATTTTGTTCTGTTACTTTAAGCCGTTGTTCTTTTGTACATAATTGTTAAGATCGGGTTACATTTTGTATCTCGTATGATGTCCTTTTTAAAAATCAAAAGAAACTCATCGAACGTTTTCTTTGCCGGCAGATTTATTGTTTTGTTTTATCTGATTAAAACACACTTGATATAGAGTTTCAATAAATCTATATTTTGGAAAAACTTAATTTATACCCTATTTAAAATTTCCTTCTGCGCCGTGATAACGCCTTCGCCCCTGCCTTGTTTAGCTTCAGTTCGTTCTCAGTTTAGCATCTATGGGAAACAGAAAATTGCTAAAGTCAACAGAGACTAGAACATACACCAGCGAACAAAATGAAATATATCCGGGAGAGTGGTTTATTTTAAAACAAAACATTCATTTTTACAGGGGAAGAAAATAACCAAAATTATAAGTGAGTCTGAGTAGATAATTTGGCAACTCAAGTATGGTGGAATTAAAAGTCATATAGTTTTTGTCTCTATAACATTAAATATTCACCACAATAATTTCACTTTAATTTTGGGTGGCTTAATTTGGAGACATATTAATATTTATAGATTACTCAATGTTATAGAATAACCATATAAAAAGAAACGATATGGTCTGACAAGGCCATCATACTTGAAATGATCTAATTGGCTCTAGCGCCATTATGAACGCTCAGAGTACCAATTTTCATAACTGCTTTTCATTCAGGTTCACTGTTACCCCTCGGCCAATTACTGGCATAGGGGGTATCATGTACGTCCGTCAATACGTCTCTTTTATTCCAATTACACTATAACTGAAGAATGAAACAACTCTTTATATTTTTATGTATTTGAATGGTAATACGGTAGATATTGCCCTTTGACGGTTGTTTATTTGATATACTACCGTTTGTATTACTATATAATTACTATCCTTTCATAGTGTATAGTACATACACTGATAGGATATGTACTATAGTATACGAGGGAAGCATATATATTGATACAAAGACCTGTGCCGTTAACAGGATATCTGATGAACGTGACTGCATTTCTTTACAAATTTTGAACTGCGATTAACAGATATCAGATTTAGTGTTTTCGTGACTGGAGTCGCCAAAACATTTTCTTTGTCAGTCAGGGCTGAATGTTTCGCGTAAACCTTTATTATCGTGGCTAAATTTCCTATCTTATGGATATTTTTTGTCTTTCTTTCCCACCTCGGTAGTTTTAACAAGTAGTTAAATTTGCTTCATAATACAAATCAGTTAACGAATTTCTTGGTTACCTTTCTGTGTTACTTGGCATTAAAACATTGCAGAGGACGGGAGGTAATTTCGTGTTTACACAGTTTTTTTAATTTTTCTAATTTGGTTACAACAAACGGAATAGGTCATGTCCCCCATTAATACAATCGTTCAGGCGAAAACCCACTGAATAGGTTATGTTTAAAGTATTTACTTTCTCCATCGTTTAGACGAAACCGACTCAGTATGTTATATTCAAAGTATTTACTTTTTCCATCGTTAGACGAAACCAATTCAGTATGTTATGTTCAAAGTATTTACTTAGACGAAACCAACTGAATAGGTTTGCTTACAATACTTATTTCCGCCATTAATACTATTGTTCTTGGGAAACCGACTGAGTACGTTATATTTAGATTATTCACTCTTAATTCGGTTGCATGTGTAGCATCATTGAGAGATGGCGAATTCTCACACGGATACAGAATCAGAGTTCAACAAAAATCTTCAATGTAATATAAATAACGCTGCTAATGCGGCAGTTCTTTGTCTGTTTACGAAAACTAACTCAACTGAAGCTATACTACTCGAGTCTTCCTTACCTCTAGAAATAAGCGAACATGATTCTGTACTTTATTTTCCCATATATAAACATTGTATGGCCTTACCTTAATTTAAACCATTCCGACTTCTTTCTTAAATACTTTTGGGTTAGATCGAACCATAAAACGACCACTTGACGTCTATTGTCGCGTCAAAATCAATCATTCTCAGCAGTATACCCTTTTCATTTTTTATCGATTTAAAATGTCTTCCCGATTTGCGAACGAGATTTGGCGGGACATGCCTGGGTCTATCCCAAATTGGAACCGTCCCTCGGTGAGTGTTCGACGAACACGACATAATGTTTTTTGGCGAGGTAAGAGGCCATACATATCAACATAATGTTTTATTCAGAGGCAGGTCTTATTTGTAAAGGGTTCGTACGGCTGGACGTCGTATCTCTATTGGCTGTATGATACAAGTCTATAAGATACGTATTCGCATCTAACCCAACCGCTGCTAAACAAGGATTAGGATCAGCAGGATTAGCATGCACATGGGGTGCTTTCTGCAGGGAGAGGCCAATGACTGTGATTGCTTACCTTGTAGCAAAAGTTTATGTAGATCAACATGCCATTCGTTTAATTATTTCCAGTGAGACAATCGGTGTTTGTATTATTAATCTGTCTATAGAAACGACGAAGACACGATTTAGATTGGATAGTCTGTTAAGGTAGTAATCGGTCAGTAAGCAAATACAAAACTAACAGCTGCGTCGGTATAGGGTATATATACGGGCCGCGAAATCCGTACGCGGGAAGCGGCCATAAAATCACACTTATACAAAAAAGTAGAGTACATATAAAGTCTCAAGACATTCAGCTCGACTATAGTTACACAGTTTTTTGGGGTGATGAAGTACACAGATTTCATAGACGATTAAGCATAAAGACGGAAATTATTTTGTGTAAGACTAATTTCCAATGTCAGGTCCGTCAACCCATAGGATCACCGCAGTTTAAAATACAATATAACATAGTGCCAGGATGCAACATAACATGTAATGCTTACACGGCACGTTAACTACACTGAAGCGAAATATTTGACCAAAATTATCAAACGAATCTTAGGATTTACACTGACACAAGTGAGATATTGTAGCGGGCACTAATGGGTAAAAAATATCCATCGTAATTATCCACCCAGATGAGAAATAAATTGATTGGTATACAGAAATCAGATATCCTCATTTACAAATCTGAAGAGCGGTTACAACTATCTCTACAGAAAATTACGTGTCGATTGCTTTCGGTCCAGCCCAATTTCGATCTGATTATTTCGTGTTTTTTTTTTAACGGGAGACAGGAGCGGAAATACAACAGGGATGATAGTTACCCTGAAGGTAAAGAAAACTGAATTGGTAAATGCTTGAGTTTTTTCGATATAGGAGATCCCTGTAAAATGAGTTTTGGACTATTTTACATATACGTGTCTACAGAACAAACTACCATCGGCAGATATTTTAAATTTAATGAGCATGAATGGCCGATTATCACTGTATATCTGGAAAATGTTTGATTCAGGATTGAAAAAGAATGCAGACATTAAAATAACATATTTTATCGGTAAGCATAACCTCATCGAAACAATTCGAATAACGTCTTCGCAATGCTATAATCAATCTGTTCTTTAGTGTTATTTAGGTAAAAGCGACGTGAGATGCGTAGTCAAAAAGACTCCAGACAGATCCGGTGACACGTAGCATAAGTATAATGTTCTCCGACTGTAACCTTGTTATCGACAGATCAAACAATGTACACCAAGTAATTTCCAACGTTAATCCTTCCGCTGAAGGCCAATGTACGTTCTTCGCTGAAAGCTCCTATTCGGGTCTGAACAGTTTCAACAGGTGTGGATTTGGAAAAATGTTATCACTGTTACTGCTGTCCGGAGTTTGCGTTGATCAGTTCGGTGTCAATTCATTATTATTCTCTTTTGCTGCATGGCATCTCTCTCATGAAGTTATTTCAAGCGCTGATGATCTCCATGAAATGGTTCAATTTGTATGTTTGTAATGCCAACTTGAATTATGCCACGGGCACCTACAGGCACCTTGCTCGGTTGTTAACGAAGGCACCAATTCAATGGAGTGTTTTGTGTCCATCAAACAGTACAGCATCACTTATGGCTCGTCGATGACAGTCATTTATTTAAAATGAATTTGAAAGAAACAGTTTGCTGGCATACATGCGGTATGTGATATTATGTCACAGAAAGTGGCCAGGCTGTTATACTAGTAGGGTTTATCGGCACTATTCATATGTTCATAAATTGTCATTTGTCATTCGTATGTAGATAAATTTACACGTCCACCTTGTCATCATTTACTGGCGAGACTTTTTGTTAAATGATGATGAGCGCAGATGGCGGCCAAAAATTTGTTCGCATGTTGCTTTGGGAGATCTTGAGATGTACGTAGCAAAGCAATATGTCTTTCTGCTTGTGAACGAAGTCAATGTGAACTGGTAATTCATTTTGCGAATAGTAATTCCACTTTGTAATAAGATGGTGTGCCCACTGATATGTGTTTGAGCGTTGCTCAGATTCCCGCATTGTGTTACGTGTTCGTGTCTACAATTTGCGACCATTTGTCATCCAGTCATGTGTTACTATGTCAGCCATTGCGTGTCAGAGTACTTGCATTGAAATTTTAGTATTTATATAATACTGTCGTCACAACACTAGCCTATTAAATGTACCCTCCAATATGGAGCCGTTTATAATTATCTTTACTACACTGACCAAACAAAACTGGTCCTAGTTTATATATTGAATAGATGAAGAGAGAAAAATTGTCTTGCCTATCCTGGGATTCGAACCCAGAAGCTTCGGGTTACAGGCCCAATATATATATACAAAGGTCCCGGGTTCGAATTCCGCAAGCAAATTTTTCTCTCTTCATTTATTGAAATATATATATAAGAGCCGCTACACGTTAGGAGCGTAATTAACTTATACAGGGTGAAAGACGGCGGTGTAGTTTGCACGACTCTCAGGGTCGTTCTTTTGTATCCCCTCCCCACTCACACCACTCCC
>JAQQZZ010049339.1:0-10133 GCA_030265115.1 Mopalia vespertina | reverse complement strand
CCAGAAACCATTTCTAAGTCTTTAAATAACTTTTAAAGTTGCCATATTATGGACGAAATTGGAGGTGATTTAGGGTACTTAATGTTATTTTAATCATATGATCAGATGACATGCCAGCCAAATGGCTGAAGGAAACCACCATCAATAAAAGTGGAATAGACATGACAGGAAAAGCACAAAGAAAGACATTGAACTGATTGGCTTCTTAATCTCCTCTTTGGCGGAGGGTAGAGAGGGAGCTTCATGTTGCCCTGGTGCTCTCTGTGCTAAAGGGCAACATGTAGCTGATCTGTTTGTGAAGTCATATTGTGTCCTGTGATTATCCTGTATTTGTCCTGCCGTGGCTTTGTTTTTGCCAGTGTTGTTGAGGGTGGATTCCTATACCCATAAGGCTGGCACATCATCATGTGAGTGAAATAACCTTAAGTGCAGCATAGGAGAGGTTTTTATATAGGCATTGTGGCTGTTCACCGATCCATTTCTTTAAAAAATAAATATTGTTTAAACCAAGTATGGCATTAAACCTCAATCAAACAAAAACAAAACCTCTTTTAGCTTCGTATTGTTATGTGACATTTTCTTTGGGAGTATTTTATTAATGACAGTATAGTGATAGTGCACGTTTGAACACAAATTGGGCGTGTCCATGATTAAGACAAAATATGACTAGTTCTGGGTTGGGTCTAAGACTGACAGTAACCTTAAACTAGATGCTAAACCCAACAGTAAATTAAACCTAACAGTGAACCTGGGCACTAAAAATGATGTCATGTCTTACACGACAGAATTACCTAAAAATTTAGTTATTAGTCTACCTAAAATATATCCCAAGATAAGTTAACACTTAGTTTCTCTATGGATGCAAAAGTTTCAGATTATCTTTGGGAAATGTATGAATGAAGACTTAGTTTTTAGGTTCTCTCCTATGTTCTGATTACTATTCATTTATAATAGTACCCGTATATGAAATATCAATCAAATTGCCCAGGTGTCTCCTGGTATGTCAAAAATGAGGTCAACTCAAGTAGGCATACCTGGTTATAAAGTGGGTATTAGAAACACCTTTATTACTCACTCTAGATTGTATTGACTATAGCCCTTCAAAGAACTTTATAGCAAAACCAGGGTGGAGACAAGAATACAACCGTTATTACAGAATATGAAATTTAAAAAATATTTGGAACTTAAATTGTGACTCAACTGTTCAATTTAGTGGTTACATTAAAACATAGCCTTTTTTTCATAATCACTACAATAATTTAGAATCTTGAAGGACAAAAAACGTAAAATGTTGGACTCTTGTATCTTCACAAAAATCCTAGGTGAAATAAATTGTTTACTTTGTAACACATGTACATACATTTTACAGACAACATGTATAGCTTTGTTGTAAAGCTCTTCTTTGTGTTGACAGTAATTCAAGCTATGACAGAATTTCTATTGTAAAGGTTACACTTCTAATGTAACAATACACTGTTAACCACAGGTTCACTTAAAAAAAAAAAACAATATCATCTGAAGCAAAACGAAACATTTGAAATCTATTGTTATCTTTGTAATACAAAATACCACATAATTTCTTTTTTTATATATCTAGTGCACCTAAATTAAGTTTGCATAACCATGGGGAAACCTTGTTCTGTCTGTTCTCCCCAACAGCACAGGCCTTCTTAAGGTTATTTCCCTCACAACACAGCGTGCCAACCGTGAAGGAAACCACACCAGGCACCACTGGCAATAAACAAAAACTAACAGGACACTCACAGGACAATTCAAAGACACCACAAATATATCGGCTTCCTGGTCCCCTTTAGCTCAGAAAGCACCAGGGCAACAGGAAGATCCTCCCAACCCCGCACGACGCAAAACAAAGGCAAAAGTTTGTTTGTTTGATTGGGGTTTAAGGGTATTTCACTTATATGATGAAATGCCAGCCCAATGGGTGAACGCAACCACCCTCTACACCAGACAACAAACAAAGACAAGACGGGACAAATACAGGGCGCCTTACAGGACACCACCATCAGAAAGCACCAGGGCAACAAAAAGCTCTCTCCAACCACCCACGACGCAAAACAAAGGCACAAGAATAATTAGAACATAGATCTGCTTCGTGATGCTTCAATGGAGACCTGTTATTCATTCTTTCTCTGCATTGATTTATTAAAGAAATAAAAACACTCAAAGCTCTTCATGTTTTATGGAAATGTACATCCTGTTATAAAGTTATAAAGTCAAGTTGAACTATTGAGCAATCTTGTTAGTCAACTGCCTCCCTCCCCCTCACAATGGATTCACAGCTCGTTGATTCATGTGTGGGTGGGGAGGACTTATACATGGGTTATTCTCACTGTAAAACTGGGTTATATCCCAATTGTCCAATGCAACTCACCGCTGGGCAAAATAGATAGGTCTATACAAAAGTATGAGAATATAGAGGCTGGAGCATATGGGTATCAACAAAAACTATGTGACCCTCAGGTTCAAAACAAAGCTAATATTGTAGAGAATATAAAACTTCAAGCTGATATATATGGTCCTGCTACTTTATTCTGATTGATTGGTCTTAGCCACCATGCTTAGAGACACTGTCACACAAAATTATAGGTAGTTTTATCTTATACCATAACCACAAAGTATTCTAAAAAATCTCAACACATCAGAAATTTTAAGCTATTTCTCAATTTCACTCCCAACTTTGTAGGCTAAGTGAAAGTTTAAGGGTACTTCACTTTATATGAAGTGAGTGAGCTTTAACAATAAATGGCCACAATAACAAATCCATAACATGTCAAGTGTTTCGCTCTTTGTGAAATGAACGTTCCTCCATACTGTACTATCGAGAGAGACCGTGTTATTATGCATGAAACGTACTACCCAGTAGAAGGCCACTTTATTCACACGATTTAGCTTTCTGCATAGATTATACCATAATAGCTCCAAATAGCCATACACAATTTACAGATAGGTGATAAACTTGCCAATATGACCCGGTTCATTCAGCTATCGGAAGATCAGTTTAATATAGGAAGTGATTACATACACATTCCGAATACTAATAAATTACTCCAAATCTGTCGTCACAAGACCAGCAAAACAACCGTTTTAATCATTTTAAAGAAATGTCTTTTAAAAAAAACAAATTAACAATTTTATTATTAATTAATATTTATTGCTATATACAGGTAAATATTATTTTGTCATTTGACTGGGGCTTAACACCATACTTATACATCAGTCTTATGACAGACTGCCAGCTAAATGGTTTTAAGGACAATCTCATCAATGACAAGACCAGACAATTGTTTTTTTATTTTAAAGACTATACAGAGATAGGTTTTCGTGTTTCCCTATAGATCTTAGCTATATAGGACTAAGGTTAATAGTCATCTCACCAGCTTGACAGTTTATTAAAAAACAAGTGAATAAAACACTATATATTATTACCATGCATTCAACCATAAACTCTAAATGACATTGAAATAAAGTCACTATCAGAAGAGCATATTGTTAGCTAGTAATAGAAGGGAGTTTGACTGGCAAGTATTTTAAAACGCTTTTTTATAAGCTACATTTCCATGACCTTACAACCATGGCTTGGGCTTTAAGGTCGTACACAAGGGTATTCCACTTATATGAAGATGGACAAACATTTTGCAAAATTATTCTCTTGTATCATATTATATAATAACATTACACACATCTGACTTCACTAGCAAAGAGTTTTATTCCGAGCTACTCTGCATCACAAAACTTGGCAAACAATACTGTCAAGCGATTGATTGGTAGCATGGAAACTTCTACACTACCAATCAGATGCTGTGTTACAAGAGAACTCTTGCTAGTAAAAATGGCCGCGATAGTCAATAATGAAAGTGGGTGAAGTGTTGTCTAAAAAAAATATGTGTTCGGGGAATCCAACCAACTTAATGAGAGTATTGCATATGTATCCACCCCTACAGACACCAAATCTCTGTATATACGCCAATGCCCAATAGTCCTTTACAAAGTTAAACAAATTGTCAAAACTTAAGTATAACATTCAACATATGTTATCAGCCCTTTAACTCGGAACTTGGTCACTGTGTCCGCCAGGGGGCATAGCTGTAATTCTATTTACATGCCCTGATCCGCCAAAGGTTGTAGTGCAGCATAGCTCGAAATAAAACTCTTGGCTAGAGAAGATGCAATACACAATGAATTGTAATTACTAGTATGTGATATGCTGTAATCATTGCCATGCATTCTACCATTAAATAGCAAAATGCCATTACACTTAACCTTCCAGTTCCACAGTTGCTTCAGTTTATTTTTCGCTAATACGACTTAGTCTGTAATTTTGCTGGAGCAGGTCACAAATTAACATTTGAACAACTTTCCTGTACAGCATCTAAATTCATAATGTTCCATCAATATGTATGATATTGGGGGCGACATGCTGGACAACCAGGGTGAGCTGTGTATATTGCATAATATTGCTGCAATGATGCAACTTTTGAGGGCAGAATATGGCCAGTGCAGGTTATTCTGGTAACATAGTCTAATAAAATATTCCAACTTATCCCACCAATATCATATTGATTTGAGCAAGTCAGAAGGCATCCTACGCCTGATGTGTTTTTGTTGTGTCCCACTTTGTACTCCCTGTGTATATATTATTGCTGGTATTATGGAAATATGGATTGGAGAGGATACAGCAAAAACCGTATAAAGACAAGGTATTACATGTATATAAAATCCAGGTATTAAAATGCAACAGCTGTTCTGTGAAGAGGTCATTAATGGGTCAACTGGTACAGGTCACAATAAGGTCTACTGTAAATCAAAAACAAGAAAAAGGGCCTGTTTTGTCAAATTGTTAATTATATAACTTTATTGTAACCACATTGAAAACACTGACAGTCACATGATAGATCTGTTTGATTGATTGGGCTTTAGCATCATCCTCAATGGTATTGCTAAAATGATGATTTGTCCACTTTTTGAATATTAGTGGAAGTGTGAGGAAACCTCATCAAAACAAAAACATCCCCGCGATTGCGAATCATCTCGTGTGACTCTGTCCTTTACCAGAGGCCCACTGCGGAAATTACACCTGAGGTAGAGAGGTATGACCTCTGACCCCAACAGTGACAACATATACAACAGAGTGACAAAATATATGACAAACACAGATCACTGTCTTGTTGTAAGTGTGCAGTATATTATCATAAAACAGGGATTTAGCGTTTGTACTTAAACAAATATAAATGCAGAGAAAGAATAAGTGATCAAAAAATGTGACTGGAACCTTCCTTCAATAGGCAGCCATATCTACACTACAGTCATGCATTTGAGGAGCAAGTCTACACAGAACCATCCACCCAATGATAGTAAAACTATCTCTTACATTAACTCTAGTTATTACACAATGTGTATGTATATTAATCCACTGAGTTTATCATATATATATGTAGGCCTATTAAGTACAAGCCATTCAGATAACAGCAATCTACGTTCATATATAAGCCATCAAGCCGGTCATAATCTTGTATAATATTTTATGTGCTGACATCATGCACAGAGATTAACATTAAATAAAAAACCCAGTTTTTTTAAACAAGATGAAAGTTAAACACAAAATAAAAAATAGTTTTATAAATGAGAGGAAAGCTTACAGAAAATATAAACTTTTCAACAAACATTATTAAACACACATACATTATGAACCACTGTTAAAGGAAAGATAGGACTTGTAAAAAATATAAACGTAACATGTATATCTGAAGTTCATAGCGTAATAAACTTTGTTGGAGGCATATGTAACTTAACATGAAGAAAGATGACAATTGCAACTGGTTTGTACATGTACGTCTAGATGTATGCATCCAACATATAGAAATATAAAATCGTCAACATTAAATCTTTCAGTCAATTTAACTGAAGGAACAGTCTATTAAATATGGTGTACTGGTACATGACATGTTTTAACACGTTTTACATCTCTACATCTTCTGGACGTTCTGATTTTAAATTTGATTTCTCATTCTGATTCTAATTAGAAAGTAGAAAAGTGAAGATTTTTGCTTGTGTGTCAGGTATTGCCCTGGGCTATATATACCTTAAGACCTATAGAGACAAGTGTTTTGTAACAAATTAATCCCACTCGCAGGAAATATGGAAGGCTGACTCAGTGACTGAAGTATATCCAAAATACGAAACAGACGGTAAAATTCAACAAGTTATACTTTTAGCTCCTAAGGAATTATGCTTGTTAGGTAACATTTATTCTCAGCCAAAAAGTTGCATGTAGTTTTCCCTATGTAGTGAATGGGCTGTCAGCTCAGTTGGCCACAGAAGCTAGATGCCTATAACTTTACTAATATGATGGAGATTGTACACGAAATGGGAATCCTCTATGTGCACAAAGTATACCAACAGATTTGCACTAAAATCCAGCAGTTGGCTGCAAATTACAAGAATTTCTAAGCGGTAATGATGATACATTCTGATGAAGCTGGTTAAGTCTTGTTGAAGAAACTATTAATGATCAGTCTCCAGAGGGACTTATGATCCTATTAAAATGAGTATGAATCATCTTGTGCATATATAGAGAATACAAGGCCAAAAGGTGCATGGTGTATATAGGAAGGTACATGTAGTATGAGGAGAGAAACATCTGTGTAACACATATAAACACACCTCTGCTTTCTCTGAGATGGGTAGGGCTGAGTGGTACACTGTATGGACATGGAGTCTACTGGTAGATACCCTGGATCAGTGTTAACCAACCAAAGACCTGGAAATGCTTTCAGTTCAGAAAACTTAAGTCTGCTATAAACAGTAACTCGACAAAATAGAGTAAACTAATGACTACAAAATAAGATACACATGGATGCATGGTGATTCAATATTTCGGTTTATTTTAAAACCATTAAAAAAGAATTGTAACAGTGATGGTAGTAGAACTGTCAGACATGTGCTAACAGACAGCTTAAAACAATTGCCGGCATTACATTGAAATAGCAAACTTTCATGAAAGTATATTTGTTTGTTTGATTCGGGTTTAAGTCATACTCAAGGGTATTAGTGAGCGCACCCACTAACCACTAAGCCATGGTCTCATGAAAGTATGACCACTTTCACTCAATGGCATTTGGTTGTATGTGGCAATAGTGTTGATTCATCAGTTTAGTTACTGACCGCTGTGCTGGGGTGACGATCACACCAGTTAAACAATGTGGGTCATAAATTATCCTCGCAATTAACAAAATTGTCTGACCCATTTATGTTGTGAAAACACATTATTTCTCATAATGTGCTATATGTATGTAACAAAACTGTACTCATGTGAAATTATGCCTACAAAAACTCAAAATTAAAGCAAGTCAGTATTTTGCTGTTTGTTAGGTAATAAAATTACCACTTTCATTACCATACTACACCCTTCACTGTTGGTGATAAGGAGCACATGCATAAAGTACCCCTACTGCAGTTTTATCATTATAATGAGATTGATTGATTGAGGTTTTATGCTTTGCTCAAGAGTATTTCCTTGATTTGACCTCCATCTATTCCACATGTACATGTAAATATAGCTACTGTCATAGTTATACCATTACCTGTCCATCTGTCATTTTTGACAGGCAGATTTCTAAAAATGGTTAAAATAACAGGCAAAAATTATGAATTCAAACATGGGAAAGAGGAAAATTTTGACAGGCAGAATTCCTCAAAATAGGGATTTATGAAAGGCAGATTTCCAATCCTAGCTAAGACACTGGCTACCGTGACACTGGCATAGTAAAAAAATGAAACGTTTGCTCTGCCGTCAAATAATTGTTCCTCCAATGCTACCTCAAGACAATAGGTCTACATTTGGAACAGACTCTGCTACTTTTAATGTGAAGAAATACCTTCTGATAAACATGGCACAAGGCCAGTAGAAATATATTGTGTTTCGATGCTATTAAATAGCAGGCTGTAGGGTTTCATTGTCTGACTCATCCCTTAGTAGTTGCCTTGATGTTGTGTTTTTGGAAACCAGGATAAGATCTGAAGCCAACATGTCTATACGTTTGGCAGGAAATGTTTCTTATAGCTTCATGCAATCCATCCTACAACTTACAAGTTATAAAACCGCCTTGTACTATTGCGGAATAACATTCTGTACATCACAACTTTCTTATGCATCCATTAAACCAATACATGTTACACTTGGTTTATTATGATTATAGATGGAAACTAAAGGGACAAACAAGATGCAATACAGAGACATCACAAACAGATCGGCTTCATATTGCCCCTTAGCTCTGAGAGCAACAGGGCAACACAGAGATCTTTCCAAAAAGGGTGGAAGATGAGATTTAAGTTATATTTTTGGTTACTGTGTGCTTTCACCTCAGTCGTCAGAGAACAATGATTTTATATTGTGTTTTGGCAAAAAACCAAGGAGAAAAGCCAACCAACAATATCCAGTCACCAGAATCCTACTCTTTTTGTACCTCAGGTGCAGTGATTGATTGGTGTTTTATGCCGTACTCAAAAGGTATTTCACTTATATGACGACTGTGTAACAAAAGCTTACACTAGCACAAACTGATCATAAAATGTTAAATGTTTTGGAACCTAGGAAAGTTAATCCTCTTCCTGTAATAGTTACAGATGACATTACTACTATCCAAACAAACTGCCTGTAGCCAAAGGGGACCTTCAGGTAAAAAAGGCGAATAAAAGCCTTTAGCAGTACATGCTTGATTGATTGATTGATTGGTGTATTACGCCGTGCTTAAGGATATTTCACTTATATGACGGCAGTGTATTCCAACAATAATTGACAGTAACATGACCAAAATGTGAAGCGTTTCCATAATGTTGGAAAATTAAATTCTCTCCAGTGCTAAGTAAAGACAGCATTGCTACTCTTAAAAAAAAATGCCCTTAGCCAGAGCCTTAGCCGGGAGTACATTGGAGAGTACTCAGTAGTCTTCTACAGAACCCATGAAGATGAGAATAGAAGAGCTGTTGGAAAGGTGTCAAGACCTTGCATGTGTAGAGAGCCATGTGGTTAAGGAGGAGAAATGTTCAGATCAATCATGAGGTGCACAGGTGAGAGTGATGTTAAAACATAGGTGAAGAAAGAGAATCCCCAGGAAGAAACTACAGCCAGATAGTAATATCACCAAGATGCTAACTGGCTGACCTCTATCTAAACAATGGTGGAGGGCAGGGCAAGTATTGTTTTCTTATTGGCAAATTAACACTCTGTCTCTTATTTCTACTTTAGTGTAGCCTACACAACAGATACTAGTCCAAGAAAAACTTTGCCATATTAAACTAGCTTAAAAAGACTACATCTTGTTTTCTCAGGGAGATAATTTCTGTTATCAAAACCATTTTCAAATCCCTTCACTGAGACCTTGTGTTCATTTGATTGGGGGTTCAATGTCGTACTCAAGGGTATTTCACTTATAGCGTGTGGTCCATTTCACACTGTAGCTTGCCTACATGTGGTGGGAAAAGTGAGAGAAAATCATGTAAAAGTTGAGATAAATATACTTAAGGTCAAATCAAACCCATGAGCCGTACATGGATGTATGAGAAGTAGGCAAACATGATAATCACTAGTCAGTGGCTCAGACCTTGTGAGATGAAAACTAACATGGGCATTGAGAATGGCAATGCAAGATGTGTAGCCCAATTCCATGTTATTTTCATTTCATTTAATCAATGAGCTAACAATGCTAGCATGATGTTTGAGAGTAAACAAGGACTCTCGAAGGAAGGATTGACTTAGAATCTACATCAATTTTGATTAATAACAGTTCGACTGATTAGGGTTGGACACGTTTAATGCTTGGGAAATGAAAACAATCTTCAGTCACTGGCAAAAAACAATTAGATATATCAGAGAAGACAATATAATTTGTTGGTTTTATCGAGGTCTAACCGTGAGTAACAAAGTACTTAAAGTTATTTTACTCAAATGATGGCGTGTCAGTCCAATGGGTGACCCAAATTCTCTGTTGAAGCCAAAGGCAGCTAACAAATCAACAATCCCATGATCAAGGGCCGACACCGTCCACCCGTCCAAATGGACACCCTGAAGTGAACAATTGTCTCATTTGGACACCCTGTTTTAAGAAACTTTAACA
>JAQQZZ010049328.1:0-10133 GCA_030265115.1 Mopalia vespertina | reverse complement strand
ATGGACTATCATAAAGTCAGGTTTCTCGTCGTGGACCTTCATAAAGTCAGGTTTCTCATCGTGGACCTTCATACAGTTAGGTTTCTCGTCATGGACCTTCATAAAGTCAGGTTTCTCGTCATGGACCTTCGTAAAGTCTGGTTTCTCGTCATGGACCTTCATAAACTATGCACATTGATTTGTTATGTTTTCAAAGCCGATATAAGCTATGTGTTTAGTTGTATGTTCAACAATTTTTGTTAAACCTTATTTTCATCGAATTCTTCTAAATTACAATAAATATAGAAGTGACATTAAATGACTATTTGCCTATATATTAATGGCAATTGTGTGGTATATTTCCTTTCTTTGAAAATACAAAAATTAGGTCACAACATATTTTTGTTGTGGATCTTTAATTTTGTAACCATCAAGTACCATCTAGGTTTTCAACGTAGACTGGGAACTTTCGGATAAACCGCGCCATCTCTATCTTACCAGGATATCACGAGGCGGAGATCTACTATAGTCACAGTTACGCAAAATATAGTTGCTTAAAAATTTGAAAATGTGTAATGTGAGTCAACATTAAATGGAACAATTGTTTGATTTAAGAATAAATCAATTTGTTAGTATCTTTTAAAAAAAAGAATTGCATTAATAAACAGCTGAATGACATCATAGCAAAGTCCCGGTGTATTTACAGATACGGTGTATCTGCAGCTGTAATTTGCCTGGCTATACCACCGCACAATTTACACAAGTGGGGAGGCAAGTAGTTGAATAGGCCGATTTTGGACACAGTGCCGCACACGCTACTAATTTGGACGTTGCCCATTTCTAGTTAATGGATTTTTGATGATACCTTATTTGTAGGCTGTCAAATATATATTTCAAAACACCAATTATTTTACACATCAAAGAGAAAAAAATTGATTTAATTTAATGAAAACAACAAGCGCCTGAGTAATAATTTATAACACTACTCACACAAGGCATTAAATGTATTTACCAACGTGCTACATTGTAAGCGGACATACTTTATGATTGAGTCATCAATTGATTGGACACGGAGGCTTTGTTGGGAGTTTCCTCATGCTCTCAGAGTATGAAGCCGATCCGTTTGTGATGTCGCTGTATAGCGTCCTGTGATTGTCCTTTGTTTGTCCTGTCTTGTCGCTGTTTGTTGCCAGTGGTGTCGACGGTGGTGTCCTTCACACATCGGGCTGGCACGCCGTCATGTGAGTGTCAATGGTTTTAAAAAATACCTAAATATTAGTCTACTTTGTGAAAGTCATCAGTGGGTATAATGCTATAAGGCGTTAACCTTATCAAATCAAATGACAGGGATTTAACGCCGTGCTTCAAGGTGTTTCACATATATAATGCGTTGAACAACACAATTAGGTTCAATAAAACAACAACGGGAAGTTAAGGAATTTGTTCTGGTTCCGATGCAGATTCCATGCATCTGTCCGAGAGGCAGGGAATAACAAGCAAACATAATGACCCGTACTCTATCCCAAAGATACAGCAGTTTGTTCTTGGTTTAAACAGTATTTTTATTTCACAAAAAATGAAAAGGGGATTGATGAACAGACTCAATGCCTATATTAACACCGCTACCTTAATACATACATGTTGTATGAGAAAGGTCATATATGTACGTTTTATAAATACAATTATGTTTGCTAAATCCGAAACGTTAAAAGCATCTATGGCTTTATAGTATTCATTGGATTACATGTCAAACCAAACATTTTCAGGAGAAATAGTAAACATAAAATGCATGTCACTACAGATCATATATATGCATGTGCATTCACATAAATATAACAACATGGGGCGTTTGATGAGTATATGTGACATACAGAAGAACAACTTCATAGACTAGATTAATCGCATGGATGATATACGCGTCTCCATAAAACAGAACACCTTTGTATTCAAAGACAAGTAGAATAGAATACAACCTATATCTTAAGTATGAACATATGTATATTTTACTTCAATATTATTCTGTTTCAAATTGTTTCCAGTGACGGATATTGCCTAGCAATTTGAGCAAAATTTCCACATTTTCATCCCATGACAAATCGGAACTACCAAAGATAAACACGTCCACATCAAATTTTTCCAGCAACCTATTAATGTGTGGATGCCTATGTACGTCATACAACAGGCACAATTTAAAGTAATGTTCGTTATCTTCACACTCAAATCCACAATGGCATTGTGAATAATCAATGAGATGGCGAGTAAACATGTGGACTTTAAGGCTGCTATACTTTAGTATCAGTTTGGACAGGATTACTTGTAAGTCACGCTAACCATACAGGTAGTAACGAGGGACACATGGATACTTTTGAGTCAGAAGCTTTCTGGTGCATCAATGGTGGGGGCATTGCGAAAAGAAGGCACGAAGGATTTTGTGTAACCATGCTGTATTACAAAAAGGAACGCATAATTTATTACAATAACAGCAGCAAGAGGAATTTGTTTTATTACACAGTTAATGTTCGTCCAGTTCTCAGTGGAGACACTACACTGACAGTATGATTGACTACACTTGAAACACTGTTACATGTATCTTAGGCAGGGTGCGTGTCATACCTTGTGTTATATTGATAAGAGAACGGCTTTGGGGGAAGTTGACAGCTCGGCTGAAGGTCTACGGTCGTCAAGCAATAAAAATCAGAAAAATTAGGTCGGTAGTCCTAGTAATTTGATTCTGTAAATTATTCACCGTCGGCCATTCAACGTCGGATAATATATCATGCCCACGCTAAATAATCTAGTTGAAAATTTATTGATTAAAACGTTTTGATCTTGGTGATTTTTTTCACAACTCAAGTCATTTCGATCAATGGGGGTGCATCGATCACACATTTTTGACAATATTAATAATAAAAGTAAGTGTTATTCGTTTTGCAATGTTTAGTCTTGATCAGTTGAGAAATATAATATTTTTTAAAATTAAATTGCAAAACTGTTAATTTTTAATCGAGTTGATTTTACATAATTTTGCACGAATATGTTCGTGCTCAGAAGTTTTCAAATCCATTTTAAAATTGTCAAATCCACTTCAAATTGTATTTTAAATACTCAGAAACATGCAAATATTAACTTTGGGGGCATTTTTGTTATTACCATTGCGATCTTAAATAAAATCTAAGATACAAGTACGCCTACGCAGAACAGTAAATTCTAGAAACTGATATGCCAATTTATTTTTGGTGGTACCATGTCATACCAAACTGTCTACTACGCGTGGGTTTCATTATTTGAATATATATATCAAATCGTTCCATGCCCGTGCCAGACTTCCATATACCCTTAAGAAATATATCAAAGCGTTCTGTTTTCGAGCAAGAAAAACGTATACTTTTTAGGAAAGAAAAAGAATTATTCGTATTTGTGAAATATGTTTGTTCTTTTTCTTCCATATCGTTTCCTTATGTCAGTTTTAAGTAGCTCCATAATGTGAATATTTAGCAATAGCCCCACTGTATTTTATTTAGTTAGTAAATACTCGAGTGGGGAAGACCCCTAATTCCAAAGAAACCAAGAATAATTTATGGTGGAGATTTGGTCATCGTTATATGTCAGTTGAATGTATGTGGCACAAATCTTGTAAAAACACATTTGCTTATATTTATTTAAATAAAAATTAGACCACCATATTTCTCAACATGTTCAGTTTGGTCACTACGATCATCCATACATATATCAATGTTTTTTTATGGTATGACCCTACCTAGCACAACCCAGTACGACTCCTTATCCGACACCATGAACTAACAGGATATAGTTTTACACTGAATCATTATGGTTTACATGCTTGTATATCTAGTGGTTAAATTCAATCAGGATGTACCGCAAATAGTGTAATACTCTGATAGTTTTACAATTTAGCGGAAGCGGTCATCCATAAAAATAAATGTCGGAAATGTATTTTTTTCTTTCTTAGAATTCATAACCCACAAATCTTTATTTTATTTACTTATTTATTTAATTATTTTATTATTATTATTATTTTTTTTTTTTTGGAGAAGGGCGTGGTGGGAGGGGTGGGGGCTACCATTCTTTACAGTCGGGGTTTTGTTGACTTTATGGTGATGGGGAGGGGCATGTTTACATCCTCAATCGGAAAAGTCTCTTTGTCTATTTTTAATTCCCTGGGTGTGGGAATGTTACCTTTTGCTTGTTCCAAATTTTACACGTGTGTAATTTGAGGGTCTACGGCCGCTTTCGAAGTAAACTAGCTATGCACTGACAATATTCTCCGAATAAATCCAGTCATACTAAATGTATGTACCTGCCAACTCAGCTGTAACAGGACACACATTGCACTGCGTGATTCAGTCATTGTTTGATTGATGTTTAACTTTCAACTATCAACTCTTCTTTATCGGAGGTGCAAACGCTTTGTGGTAATGACCATTTTGTAACCATCAAATACCATCTAACTTTTCAACGCAGACTGGAAACTTTGGAATAAACCCGCGCCATCACTATCTTACCTGGAAGTTACGAGGCGGGGCTCTACTTTTAGCGAAAGTTACGAGAAAAATCCAGCAGCTTAAACATCGAAAATGTGTAATGTGGGTCAACGTTAAATGGAACAATTTTTTGATTTAAGAATAAACAAATTTGATTTTATCTTTAAAAATGGAATTGCATTGATCTACAGCTGAATGACATCGTAGCATAGTCCTGGTGTATTAATACAGCTGGCTGCCTGGCTACGACCGCACAATTTATGCCATTTTAGCGAATATCATTACATTCAAAATGGTCCTAGTTTATGACCAAGCGGGCTGTACGCAAGTCAAGTAGGTAATACGGCTACGGTTTTAATCAAATGGCCGGGTAGTGAACATACTCTGGTTGGAAATCATTTCATTTTTTTCTCTCCATTTAACGTGGACCCAGATTATACATTTTCAAATTTTTAAGCAGGGATTTTCGTAAAAGTAGGGCGCCATTTTGTGACTTTCTGGTAAGATAGTGATGGCGCGGGTTTATCCCAAATTTCCCAGTCTGCGTTGGAAAGCTAGATGGTGCTTTAAGGTTACAAAATGGTTGGAAATAAACAAAGTATACACTATTTGTGTCGGTGTGTGGTAGGGTTGGGTGGTGGGGGAAGTGAGCTTATATTGTAAACTATACGATACCATTTGATCAGTTAGTCGCAGTACGTTATGCGTCAGCATTAAGAAGCATTAACACAGAGTTTGTAATACAATACTACCTATCATGACATCAATTAGTTGGCAGCTAAATAGCATAGGTCATTATTTAAATTAATTGTACATGTTTCTTGAAGACATTGCAAATCGAGGTAATTCGCAATGTACAACAGGCTATGCAATTAAACAGTAGAGGTGTAGCCTACTGGTTAAACTTACAATTTATGTAGCAATGTTGTAGAGACACACAACACAAATGCCAATTGTCCGTATGATTTTTGTTTGCCTGATGTTTATCGCCGTACTTTAGGCTATTTCACATATAATCATGGGTGAAATAAACCACCCTTGACGTCACTGCCAGCAAACAATAACTAGTCGGGACGATCACAACTCAGATAACAAAGACAAAACAAATAACATTGGAACAAATAGACCCCTAATCTATCAGTTGAGAGCACCAGGGTAACAGGAAGCTCCCCTCAGTTGCCCTGCGACAAAAAAATACAATGGATACATAGGCTATATATCCTTGAGACTACCTCACCCGGGGCCAGTTGCTCGAAAGACGATTAGCAGCTAACACCAGATTAAATCGCTACTACCGGGCTAGACAGACCTTCCAGCAACCGACCCTGGCCATTAAAGTCTCCTATACGGTAGATTTCTTCCATGGAAGCAGCATAAGTTGACATTTGGGTTTGTAATTCATCAAAGCTAGCATTAGACGAACACTTAAAGTGATACACACAGTAAAAATACACACATCATAAGTTTTGAACGTTCAACTTCTGCTCTTTTAAGTCAACTTACACCTGATGACTATACAGTCATATGTACCGAAACGTTCTGTTCTATTACAAAATAAGAAGTGGTTATCCCGAAATTGTATAATTATACATACATCATGTTTCGCTTATTAGAAGTTTTTACTTACAGCAAATGAAAAAGAAAACGTAGATAACAATTTATGCCATATAATCGACTGACTAATTACATGCTTTAACACATTACTGCAATTCCATCAGATCTAACATCCCCCAATTCAAATCTATTGTTAAGTGAATATACTAACCCTGTATTTTAATTGTATCTGAATCATTTAAATCATAACCAGTAAGGTGACTATTGACTTTAGTGTCATGCATTCTAGGTACAACATCACGTGACGTTAAAGATAACACAATGGCTGACTGCCTGTACATGACAAGTAACGCGAGAAAGTGCGTGAAAAGTCAATCGTGCACCTATCTCATCACAACACAAATACATTCTCCACAATGTTCTTTTTTGTGTAGTGTTTAGTTCAAATGACTATAAGGTTTTAGGCATACAGTTGATCAGCCAGTGAAATCATGTTAAAATGTTCCGTCAATCTTTGTAATTCTGATGTTAATTATCTACAATTGGAAAGAATGTTTGTACTGAATGGGTAAACGTGAGATAAAAGATAAGATATTTAGCTTAAATTCTATCTCATTATGAATAAAGTTATTTATAAATCAAATACATTACAAACGAATCGGCCTCGTATCTCAATAGCTCTGAGAGCACCTGGGCGGGTTGCTCGAAGCGCTATAAAATTTAATCCGACATTAGATGACGTCACGTCATGCTGAAGGTCTATCTCTAACCCGGTATTACCAATTTAATCTAGTGTTAGCGGTTAATCGTCTTTCGAGCAACTGGCCCCTGGGCAACATAAAGCTCCCTAGTAGCCAGCCGCGTCAGAACAATTCAATTTATACTTATATAATATAAATGCTAACACGCAACTCAAAACTGTGTGTAACAATAACTGCTCTATAAATAACAAGTCATTACTTAAACATTTGGAGTGAATATGTGTTTTTGATGACATGTTTACATTACGGATGTTTCTCTAATTATTAACGTTCTAGTGTTTACCAAGTGTCATTATGACTGGCCCGTTACGTTAAAATGACGATCATAATATTGTACATATACCACTATCTTATTTTAGGATATATGATATTTTTTAGTATAATTTTCCCTCAACTGTGGAAAGAACATGCAATTTACAAAATACACTCTTACAAATATTGGTTCTTTGAGTGTAATTTAGAAAAGATGGAACCAACTGTATAGAACCATAACGGCGAAAACGGTTCTTTAGAACAGATGTAACCATCTATATGGAACCATTACGAAAAAAACGGCTCTATGATATAATAAGAAAGGGAGAAATAATTGGAACAGTTGCTATGAGATTTCCATACAGAACCATAAAGGGTTCCACCATAGCCATAAGGTTTTGCTGAACTAAATTGTCTTTTAAAAAAAATGGAGAAAAAAACCCCAAACAATTTTATCCCTTTTATTGGAAGTTAAACATCAACAATATATGACCGTTCAAAAATTAATTAGAAATTCTAGCCTCTAGCTCCTTGACATGAATCACTGCTCCTCCTTCTGTGTCTTTTTATTGCCAGATGTTGATGTGTAATTTTAATGACGAATGAATTAAATGTGTATTGCACTGGGATATATGACTACTAAAAAAACTATAAAAATATCTGCATCTGTTGTTAGATCACATGTAGACTGGACTGATACTCAATTATCATTTGCCTATTTCAGACACTTGATACTTTGGTAGACTCTACATTGAAACTTGCTTATTTCTCGAAAAGCTTTTATCGGGGAGATTTCACATTTGTTGCGTTTTACAGAGGACAATATTGTCATAAAAAAGTGCCTTAAATTCTGCATAGATGTTAAAAACATTTTCCTAAAAAAGGCTTAAATGTGTATTGCACTTTTGTGAAAAATTAAGATTTTTTTTTAGTTCATTTTACTATTTTACTAAATAAACTAAGTTTTCTGGTGATTTAGTCAATACGTTCGCAGAAATAAAGCACAAAAAATGCACATTTGTTCTGTCAAATAATTAAAGTTGAAATAAGTTTCAAAGTTATTATTGGAGCTTCACAAAATTTGAATATTTGTTATCCCAACCAACATTTCCCAACAGTATTTACATACATACATTTCCCGCCTCAATTCATCATCATAATGGTCATAGAAAGATTGGTCCTTCCAGCCTGACCCACGGGTCCAGCAGACATTGGGTTACACAAATATAAGGTTCTATTAATGTGTGCCTCATTTGAAAATCGTACAGTTTGGATCGCAAGTCTGTGATTGGATAATCTTTAGGCGTACTGTAGGAGGGATCTGTACACTGTATCATGTAGAGTTTTTAAATATGGTTTAACTTATTTTTTCATTTATGGGAGGTATTCGTCAGAGAAAAAGATGAGCTATTATAAGGTTTTAAAATTTAACCAAACGAAGTACAGCAGTCAAGGCTGGATCTACCTGACTAGTCTTTCCCGTTGAATGACGTACATTTCCCAATAAAAAAATGTAACAGAAGACGCCATTTTTTAAAATTAAATTTCAGTAATAAAACGAAGAGAAAGTTTGGATAAAATTAGCGGTAGGCGATATGCACTGATAGATGGAGGTAAGGAGCTACAAATCAAACCTTATAAGGCTCAAAACAGGCCTAGATTTATCAGTATTCTTTCTGTCCGCAAGGCCTAAAGTGCTAAATAAAGTGACAGCCTCAAACCGAAAACAAAATCAACTGTATCGCCAATGTAGTATAGACAGCATAAACGATACATGGACCTAGTGCAGACTACTCTAACAGCAAATGGCTACTAACACAGCTATGGAAATGAAACGCGTTGGGATTTTTTTCAAATTTTATTAAAATTTCGTATAACAGACATAAGGATTGATAAAGCCATGCAAGACTGGGTTAATCCGTGTCTGATAGGCTAAATAGTAAAGCTAAAAAGCCAACATGATTTAGTTTAACTAGATAACGCCTTACCTGAGTTCAACCCACATAACATAATGTCGACACGAATGTAGGTCACGTGTGCGTCTGTTAGCGAGAAACCGTCACCTGTTTCAATTTTAGGTGGTGTTGAGCACTAAATTTTTAAATAATATCACGACGGAACATAAAAAAATGTACTTACCAAGCTCTTGGCTTAGAATAGGAGTAGAGTAAGGTAAAATCCTTGAATTATGTGTATCTATCCTTGAATCAGAAAATAGGACAACGTCAATAAAGACCATCATATGAACACCTACATGTACAAATGGACTTTGGAATCACCTATTCAAATAACGACAACGAAATTACTATAGTCCTTATCAGTTACTATAGAAAACATAATGTTAGCAGAATTTTACAAAAATAACGTAAATTCACAATAAATCCTGGCTTGGGTGAATACATACATGCACATATACCAATGGTGAAAGACTGCTATCTCACACCACGCCGTTTCAATGTAGGGCTTGTCTCAAGCGCTACGCAAACATTGGCGATAACTACAGTATTTCATTAGATCAATAAATACCATACAGGCCTATACGTATATCAGTAAATATTGTAAAGTGGGACGGGGCGACCTTCTGAGGTTATACACCCACCCTTGGATCTTTTACTAGATTTACAACCAGCAAAGAGCAGACGCTATTTTATTTCTTGTTTTGGCACCGTCAAGTGTGTATTTAGCCAAGTGTGAAGGCCTAGTTGTTGCTGCGGCAGGAGAAGACCACTCTAAGAAAAATCTAGGTTCAACATTTTTGCATTTTGTAACCATCAAGTACGATCTAGCTTTTTAACGCAGACTGGGAACTTTGGGATTAACCGGCACCATTACTGTCTTACCAGGAAATGACGAAGGTGCTCTCCCTTTACTATAAGCCAAAGGTGCATGGAATTTGAAAATGGGTTATGTAGGTCAACATAAAATTGAACAATTTTCTTCATTTAAAAATGATTAAACTTGTTAGTATCTTTATAATTTATTTGTTTGATTGATTTGGGTGACTAGTGTCTTTAAAAAGGGAATTGGATTGATGTACAGCTAAATGACATCAAAGCATAGTCCCGGTGTATTTATACAGCTGTAA